>OX381712.1:43953889-44207058 GCA_947462335.1 Harmothoe impar | reverse complement strand
ATAATAATGATTCATGACAAGAAATATTCTATATCAGATAGGATGTCTTCACCTATGTCAGTTTCAAGATGCATGTCTCGGTAGAAGTTTTGGGAATAGGCGGCCATTATGTATTTCTGTAGCGTTCCCACTGAGGGCGCTGACTATCCCATCACCCCGCCAGGTGGAGCTACAGTCAACACTACAACCACAAGGAAAACAGGGGCATACGATAAGAGGGAGTTACAGACATAAAGGGAAAGCAGGTGCTTGTCAGAGAAGGTTACACAGGCATAAGGAAAGCTCGGGGGGGGGGTCCTTATGATGAGAGGGGGGTTCCCCTATGTGTGTTCAAAAGCGTTCAATTACTAGCGGGAAAAATATAACGTCGTCTGAGATGAGTGTTGTCGCTGCCTAAGTATGCAGTAGTAAATTTAATTCAAGCTCTCTCTTCAATGAACACACATTGGGTCGGACAGTACTACATTTATTGGATAAATAGTACTGACAACATCGCACATAAAGGGTAGATAATAGGACTGTCATTGCTATCCAATTTGCCTCGATTCCGATTATCACTATTTTGGTCTCGATTTTTCGATTATATCGATTTATTTTGATCTTGAGATAAATAGTTAAAATATGCTTGAAAATGTTTTTAGTTGTTTATTACTAGACCTAGCCCATACTATGTCAAGAATGGAAAGATATGGGCTTTATGCAGAACTTCTGTTCAATTTTGATGCACATTCGGAAGTCAATTTCCCAAAATATTAGGGCTTTTATGTGCAACATTTTCAACTTAATAAATAGGTTAGTTCTAGTTTGACTTTTTACACAATTTTTACAGTTTTGCAGTGGTAAATTCCAACCTGTGGGTCATTGGGTGTATCGATATAATGCTTTTATCAATGCGATAATCGGAATTCTGTAAATGTCGGAGTATCGATTTGGGGGGTATCGATGACAGTCCTAGTAGCTAAGGGTCTTGATTACAGGCAGGTCGACTCTTCTATGGAGGAGGGGTAGAGGAAAGGAAGAGATAACTGGGGAATCACACACACATGCCTTTGGATGAAAGGACGACAACTTGTTTTAACTCTACAGTTTATGTCCTTGTACACATCTAGGAGGAGAAAACTCATAATAATTCAGTAATAAGGCCAGGAAATGGAGGAATTGCATGCAATGAAAACGGGATTTTTACTGAAAGGAACTGGAACTTAAAACCCATGAAGTTCTGAACAGATGTTTCTCTCACAATAACTATATCACTTATCAGAGAAGACTCTCACTAAACAGATATGAAGGTGGAATATGTACTACAGCCACTGGACAGGGCAAGATCAGATGACTTCCAATACTTTAGTATTGTAGAGGCCATATGTTCAGAACCTAACACTTAGACCATCGCCATAAAACAGCCTTAAACAACCATATCCGTCTACAAAATAACCTGTTGGGCGGCCCTCAGCCTCAAGCTCTTGGTAGAAAGTTTGGGCATAGCGCGCCATCTCCGTCTCAGTGGCTGTGGACTTGAGACTACCGAGAAGTCCCGCGGCATGCCAGGTCGTGCCACAGGACAGGCTGAAACATACAAATACTACAGCATTGAATTGGGAGAACAACTAGGGCAGTAGTACCTGTTCAGTATGGATGTACATATAGAGTAGCATCCTTTCAATATTCAGGAGTTGGCTTCGAGCCGTATTTTATTTCATGAAACGGATCAACCAAGTGCAAAACAGTCTGAGGAGTCAAGAAGTGAACCTCAGTTTAGATCAATATACGTACATCTCTGTATTTATTTCATGTTTATGAATAAATCTTAATCATAATCCTTTCAAAAAGACATCTAAATTGTCTTGTTTTGAGAGCGATGTTTATGACGTCACAGTGTATAACGTCACAGTGGACTTTCCCAGTGGGAGTCTCACACGTATCCAAACATACTGACTTGAATCTTAAGATGGATGGACTGACAACTGACCTGCCCTGCTCCAGTAGAACAACATCGTTCCATCCATGTTTGGTAAGGTGGTAGGCGACCGATGTACCGACGATACCGCCTCCACATATGACCACCTCGGCTCGTGCTGGGAACGCCGTGCTCTGGTACCTCCGCCCCGGGCCAACAGAGGCCACTGCGTTAATGCGGGCCCAGAGTGGTGTGACGGCCCGTCTGACCACCGCATGGCGCATGGCCTGTAGGAGCGTCATGGTGACGCGTCTAATCTACCGCAGTCTTAGAAAGACCTTACTCTCGTTACCTGGAAGAAGATGGAAAACTGAGACAAGAGTGATATGGGGGGGTTACATAATTTAGAGTTTATATTACATTTCAGAAAGGCAAGCTGAATAACACTTCATGTACATGTATTTACAAAAGTACAATAGAATATGAGTGTTGAATAAATGTTTACATGAAGAGTCGCAAGAAATATCCGGTAGGTTACAAAGACCCACTGGAACCCCGCCCCCCCCCCCCCCCCCAAAAAAAGAAGAAAAACAACAACCCACTGGAACCCCGCCCCCCCCCCCCCCCCCCAAAAAAAGAAGAAAAACAACAACAAAAAAACAACTATGTACAGTAACATTTTGTGATGTCCAATATGTCTTCTCCTCCCCCTGTTGTGATCACTACCTAACTGTTCCTATCTAACCTTTGCCCTCGGTATCACCATAGAGATATTTTTCCAAGATAGTGAATCATGATAATGGCAACAGAATATGAAGCGTATAACATTATCATACAATGTAGTCAGGATTATACAACAACAAACGAGGCCCTCTCAACAAATAAACAAACAACAACCCCCTTAAGTTATGTAGACCAAGGACGGGTAGGCGCTCTTGACCGGTTTCTGTCATTTACTCAGTATCCTACCCTATTAACAAACATTACTACTAAAGGTCATGACAGACAACTACAATTATCTCAATTAGTGCCTTACATCGATCACATACATGCCATAGCTAATGCGCGTGGCACACATTATACCCATATTAATATGTATGTAAAGTGGTCCATGTATCATACTACTATCATTATTCAGCAGTAACCGCTCACATTTATTACATGGCTGATACAAAGGTCTCTTGGCAAGTCCCTTAAAGTTATTATCCCTACTTTTCCAGTGGCTAATTTCCACTTTTGGTATTTGGATATAAAGCATGGTGATGTTGTAAGTCATATGTCAGTATCAAATCTCTATGACAGTGTTGCTGAAAACTTTTTATGCAGACAGGCCAATGTGGTCTTTGTTGCGAGATCTTACATGGGCCATTTATCTCCTACACAGGTCACAATGACCCATATAAATATATAGATGTCATAAAGTACATTTCAAACCATTTAATTTTAATGATACAAATTGTGATGCATCTTTAATAACAGCTCACAAAATTGTTTTGAAAACGCTTAAATGCACTGAAAAATAATTATAACAGTAACATGGACCTTTCTCAGCTTATTAAATAGGGATATTTTCAAAATTCTTCCACTATTGGAAAGTTGAGATCATGACCGGCGAGTCCAAGGCCCTTACACTGGCCATTTGATTCCACACCGGCTTTTGGCGGTGTTCCAGTGTCATTTTGGCAACTTTGCTATGAGCAATGTATCTACAAAAAATCCCCACACAGCGGGCCAAACTAATTTTGACTCGTCACCATAGGCAAATTAAATAGCATGCATCTCTTACAACACACAAGATATTGCCACTGCAGAAATATACCAACTTTTCCGCAAGTTCCCCCCCCCCTAGCAATGAAATATTCTATGCCATGTGACGTCATTCAAATGGGATTGAGATTTAGTATTTCCTCAAATCACTTTAAATACACCACCTTGGTCCCTAATAAGGTGGTTATTACCGACTGTAGGTGAGGAGAAGTGGGAACCTTGAAACCCATGCATTACATTCAGTGAGTGTAATAGAGCCAGATATATCAAGAAAAATTGTATTACCGGGTAGTTATCTTGTAAATGTAGGCAATGTTCTTCTCACCTACAGCTCTATGGTCCTGCCTCCTTGACAGTCCGTTCACTAATCCAGGCCCTTGCAATATTAACCAGGTACCACACATGAAGAGGGCCCTGGGACTCAGGCATAGACTTTATCTGGGGCGTGAGTGAAAGTGCTTATAGTTGTGCATCGACCCACAGTCAGCCCAATGATAACATATTTTAGATAAGGCCAAAATAAAATGGTTTTGTTTACGGTCGGCCGACCCACCCTAGGAAACATGGCTCACCCTAGTTTCTTTCAAGTTGAAATTTTGATTTGCCGTCGCCCCCCCACCCCCAAATATATTATATCGTTTCGTGTTTCGCCCCAAACAGATCACGGGAAATTGCCCAAAACTTTAAATCTTTAAAAAAGAGAGCCGGTGTAAGGTGAAAAAGATACTGGAAACCAGCCTTTCTTTAAAATGTGGCCTTTAAAGGGGGGGAACATTGTAGATTGTTGCTTCTCTGATAAGGTTTTGAAATTGAGATATTTGGATAACAATACCATTGTCAGCGTAATGGTAGCTGTTGCTTGAAGGTCAGTATCTAAAGGTGAATAGTTTAGGTCTACATGTTACCTCTACTGCTGTACTACTTAGAGGCTAGACCATAGTATTGATAAACAATGACCATGAGATTAGACATAGATCCAGTTCCCACTGGCAATTCAGACATAGATCCTCTTATCCTGAATTCACTACCTGTCCACCCCCTTTATGTGTCCTCGACGCTTGTGCATCATTTAAGAACCGTAACCAGGCAGATGTTTGTTTAATCATTCATAGTTTTAGTATCTGTACATATGTATAATTCAGCGATATGGGTGCCAAAATTAGAGACCTGCTCTTCTCTACTCTGAAGAATGCAATTGTTAAGGTTTCAATTTAATGGTGGAATGCCATTCTTCCATAATTCAGCGATACGGGTGACTACAACACTATTGATTTCCAAGTCAACATGTGTAAAGAAAAAACACAAAAAATGGTCATGTTACTAGATTTCTTTTTCTGGTAACAACCACTTTTTGTGTTTTATTCTCTATTTTTTTAAAGAATTTATACAGTTTCCAACATATTGCTATAGAGCCTTATATCGGGAATAGTTTAGCTCTTCTTATCACATTTTTTCAATCCAAGATGATCTGGTGATGTAATCCTTTTCGTTTCTTTGTACATCGTGCAAAAGAAATATACGAATAGATAAATATAAACCGACCTATCCCACCTCATTTCTCTTTGAGTCTGTTAGTTATACAGGAAACACATTCCATTTACTGTGTGCCTCATATGGACCCATATATAACTATATGACATATATACCTTTTTTGCTTCTCGTGACAGAAATAATGATACCAGTACCGACGTCATTGAATTAATGTGTCTTTTTTTCGGGAGTAAACGAATGGGGGCTTTTTAAGTATTCTTTCTATCCTACTCTAACAGACACATGTATGCACAAACACAGTCTGCTGGATCTACCTGTGCCTCCTAGGTTAGGGTCCAATCAGGTATGCAGGGATACCACAGTCCAGGGCTGGATCTAGGATTTTGAAAGGGGAGGGGGAGGCGGTTGTCAAAAAAATCCCTCAAACATATCTAATCTGCATTAAAAACATACACATTTTTTGGGCCAAAATCCGCGGGACCCACCCCTCTCCCTCTTAACCCACGTCTCAGTCCAAGTGGTAAGGTCCAAATAGTGATGGATCCAAAGTGTACGTGGAGGGTCCGAAAGGGCATGCGAGGAGAATGCAAAACAAGATGCAGGTCAGTGATAAGTTATGTTTCGATGCTAGAGAGAGGGGCCTGGGATGAACGATATGAGAGCACACAGCATGATGCAAGGGAGGGGGGTCGGCAAATGTGTACATGTAAGAAAGCAACCAGTCCTTTATATACCAGTAGATCTAGATTTGTAAATCAAATATGAAATTGGAAGACCTCCTCTTTCCTACTCTGAAGAATGCAATTTTAAAGGTTTCAATTTAATGGTGGAATGCTTTTCTTCTGATCACCCCACCCCCGTGATACCGGTAGGCTACTTAGTATCTTTAGGAACGTTCAGCTGTGTTAGTTGACCTGGTGATTCTACCTAATGCAACTGGTCTTTTGACCCAGCTCTTTAGGTTGAACAGTCTACCCGTGAATATAGTTTTTTGGTATCATCAGTAGTTGTAGATCAAACCGTACATTGAGGTAGTAGACTGAACATCTAGTATGGAGACCCACAACCGCGTGTCCCATACTGGTTGATGCACAGGTATGTAAATTCTGATTTGGACACAGGCCACTTGGATTTCTGCTCACCCATGTCCCACCTAGCCTATTTCAATTCTACCCACCCTGATCCCAGATTCCACCCATTGAAGATCCACCGTTTCAGACTTCCACCACTGCTCAAGAATTCCATAGATCCACATTCCAATCCTAGGAATTCCATCCGCAAAGATTCTACTACAAGTTCCACCCACATAGATCCAATCGCTCAGATTTCCGCCCATCGATCCAAATCCAACCCCTTGGATTTTAGATCTGGTGGAGCCCACCCAGGAGCCCACCCTAGTCGCAGCCACCCAAGTTTCAACCTCAAAGTTCCACCCGCTCAGATTACAACCTTCGGAGTTCCACTCACCAAGTTCCCACCACAAGGAATTTCGCCCACCAAGTCCCACCCCTAGGAGTTTCCAGCCACCAAGTTCCCAGTCCCAGAGTTCCACTCACCAAATCCCACCCCTACGAGTTCCACCCACCAAGTTCCCACAGGGGTGGGGAGCTGTCGCCATGTCGCCAAAAAAGTGGCGACACTGGCCTTGAAATTGGCGACAATACCCTCCTGAACTCAAGCTTTCCAAAACTGAAAGAATTTTGTAAATCGTCCAAATAGAACCAAAGTAATAATACTTTTCTTATTTGCACTAAAATACATTATTTTGACTTCAATATTCTAAAATTTTCCAATTTAAAAAATCTGAAATAGGCATGTTCATTGTGGTTGTTTTCTTGAGATTTAGGCCATTTTGGTGAAAACAAGGGCATTTTGATGAAAACTAGACCCTTGCTAGGTCCATATTGGTGGAGTAAGCCCCATCTAGGGCAATCTTTTGTTAAAGATTGGCCAGTGGCCGTTTATTGGGAGAGGGGTCACATAGGCCCTGCCCCATGAAAATAAAAAAAAAAGGTGAAAAAAAAGGCAAGAGAGAACCCCTAATTTTCTGAAAGCCAAACCTAACCATTCTAGTGCCAAAACTGGGTGCCCTTCCCTATTCCCAAAATGCTTCAGATTGCACCATTTTAGGTTAAAAAAAATCAAAATTTTCCAAACCCTTTTGAATCCCTCTAAAACAATGTTCTAGTCCCAATGAAAAGAGGGCAATTACAGAATGGGGCAAAAATGGATTTTGTGCCAAAATGCACCAGAACACACCATTTCAAGTGTATACTTCCAAAATTTTCTTGTGGGGGGGGGGGGGGGGGGGGGGTGAGGGCTGTAAAAAATGCCCAGGGGAAGGTCCTTTTTTTGCACATCCTTCCCATACGTGTCTTGGCTACAACTAGTTCTGTATTGGCTCCACGGTGTTCAGATATGCCCCCTGCAAGTTCCCACCCCTATTAAAAGGAGTTTCACCCTGCAAGTTCCCACCCCTATTAAAAGGAGTTCCACCCACCAAGTTCCCACCCCTAGGTATGAGTTCCACCCACCTGTTCATTTATTAGTTACAGGAGGGGGGGATGGTGGGTTTGAGGGGGGGGGGGTGGGGGTGGGGCGTAAACATTTCCAACCTCTCCTGAGGGGGGGGGGGGGCGTAAACAATTCTGCCCCTTAGGCCACACCAAAAAAAAGTTTTTTGTTTTTTTTTCCAATTTTTTTTTTTGTCAATGGATTTCAACCTTAAAATAGGGGGGGCGGGCGAATTAGATTTTTTTTTACTGAGGGTAAATCTCTTTTATAATTTTAAAAATATATTTTGTGGTAAACGATGACAGAAAAGGCAACCAAAAAAAGAAAAATCCAATTTTTCAGAAAATGGTGCGGGCTCTGTCCGTAGACACTTAAAAAAAAAAAAAAAAAAAAAAAATTTACATTTTGAAAAATGTGGTGCGGGAAATCCGTAGACCAACTTTTTTTTTGGTGTGGCCTTAGCCTAGGCTCTTGAGGGGGGGGGGCGTAACTAATTCAGCCCCTTTGAAGCAAAAAAAACAGCGCTACTATTTGACTATAGTTCAAAGGGGGGGGGGCGAAAAAATGTTCCTGCCTCCGCGGGAAATCTCAGCCCCCCTCCCCTGTAATTAATAAAAGATTGAGCGTGTGAGTGGCCTCACAGATGACTCAGAGTAGGCTGAATCTATAGCTTATCATGTACTTAGATATAGTACTCCATTATAACCATTCATTGGTCCATTCTGGCATTAGGAATGAATTCCTTGTTAAAAAGAGTACCCTAAAGTCATGTGTCATACAAGTATGTTATTCCATTTCAGGCCAGCAGGTGGGTGTGGGTGAGCAGGTGGGTGTGGGAGAGCAGGTGGGTGTAGGTGTGCAGGTGGGTGTGCAGGTGGGTGTGGGCAACGGTTGCAGGCTGCGGGCATATACCGCCTTCTGTCCCTATCAAAAAGCCAGTCGATCGGACGATAAACGGCGACGATATGGGTGGTACAGTTTTGAACTGCTCTGGACGCTCCTTTTATCCTGACGCTGTTGCTGCCAACTCTCGTGTTATATCGTGGACTTCTCGGAGTGTACGAGAAGTAGGGGTGGCACCACCCTTTGGTGAACGGTCGCTAGAGGAACTAAAATATTTTTTGTGGTGCTCTATATTGGGAACTTTAATTTAAATTTAATTTAAATGTTTTAGATGGTTTTTATTGTGTGTTTGAGGGTATTTCCACTGTACAATTAAGATGGCATTTCTGTGTGTGAAGAGAGAAATATGGGGGATTTTTGGCAAAAGTAGTGATTTCTATCTTTGCTTTAACACTGAACCCTATGTGCCTTTCATTTAGAGGGTAGCAATTTAAGAATACTTAACAGTTTATGGAAAAGAGAGAAATCAGTACCTGAAGATCGCAGCCCATTTTCAGGGTGAAGGAAAAGCCATTTCAGATTTCTTTTCGAAGGAAACATTTGTCCCCCGATCTTGCCTGTCTCTCCATGGTCTTATTTAATGGCTGTGGGCCATGGACATTAAATGAGAGCACTTCTCCCATGTAACAAAAACGTCTTAAAACATGGTTCAGTCGTTTAGTATTACTCAGTTTACCCTGAGTCAATGAACACTCCCTAATTGCCTAAATCCCACATCTCAGAGTTCCACATCTGTAGACATCATAGCTGGGATCATATCATGAAGGTGGATGCAACAACATCTCTAGAAACGGCTAAATAAAAAAAGGGGGGGGGGGGTAGGGGCCTACACCACTGTCCACTCTACAGTCGTAGGCCTACAGACTACACTCGTCACAGTTCTACCACTGTACCGTACCAGTGCCATCGATGGTGGCACACTAGAAGGAGCTTTATACTTCAGGTTACACTCGAGATAAACCTACATTATTACATCAACCGTACAGAGACTACCTACCATCGACCTTGCTGCCACTTTGTTTCTTGTGACAGATTGAGTCAGTTGAGTACGTTGGATGCCCTTGTCAAAATCCGAGCAAAATCCACCAAACAATGTACCGGTTATGAGGAAAACAATGCCTCTCACATGATTACGAGACTACAGCCTACTGCCTCAGTAGCTATATAATCGTTAGGAAGAATACCAATTATGAATTCTATCTATTATTCAACATTTTCTGCAAAAATAGTGAGTGTGCTGCTGCGATACTTACTCGATCAGCCATTCGAACTTTTGCGCCACCTTGCGGATCGCCTCGGAACGACGGCTGAAGCTTGTTCCCGGCAGGCCTGGATTTGGGCCAAACTTTGGCCAGTGCCATAGGTCACGTCCCACTTCTACATCAGAATCATGTCGGCTTTAAAGAAAATTGGGCTTCTTCAGCTAACTAGACAGGTAAGATGAGTTAAGGAAATTCTACAGATACTAGTTAATAAGTGTATACGTTAAGATACATATGACATATGGTGGTGTTCTGTGGCCCCAAGACTTCTGAAATTATTATGGACCACGCTGATTGCTGTCCGACCGATGGACGACTCAGAGTTTACTCAGGGTAGACTAGCCGGAGCTCATTAGTAGTCTACTTAAAGTAGACTACCATTTCAGCCAATCACAGCCCTTGCATACTGCCAGCTGCCTGGCCATCTGCTGAAGCTACACTGGGCCCCTATGCTGCGTAGTATGCCACGTGCAGCGCAGCCCCTAGTCTGGCGCGGTTTTAAAAAGACTGCCAGGCCCGCCAGGCCCATAATTTGTAAGTACTTTCCATATATCCCTTTATTTATAGAAGCATCAAGCCACCAGGACCTCGCAATCCATTCCCTTGGTGGCAATATATTCCCTTGGTGTTATATTTTCATATTGCACTGCCATTCAGCCTGGCAGGGTGGGCGAAAATAGAGTGAACAAGGGGCCCTTGAATCTTGATGAGGGGGGGGGGGGGGGGGGGGGCGACTGAACTGCACCAATTAGAACCAAAGGGAGTGATCATTTATTATCAACAGGGGGGGGGGGCAAAAAAATTTTGGACCTCGCTGT
Organism: Harmothoe impar; assembly: GCA_947462335.1. NCBI lineage: Eukaryota > Metazoa > Annelida > Polychaeta > Phyllodocida > Polynoidae > Harmothoe > Harmothoe impar. The sequence continues at coordinate 44,196,406 of OX381712.1, read as the reverse complement.
AAAGAGCAGATCCAAAATGAAGCTGTGCTTGCTATGCTTAAAAGGGCCCGCGCGCGAGCAGATTTTCGACCCTAAGGGGGGGGGGGGGGGGGAAATTTTGACCCCTTGACCGGGGGGGGGGGGGGCAAAAAAATTTGGACCCCTGTGAATCAGAGTGCCAGTTATAGGATCGCTCGATCCGCTCGGCCCGAAATCGTGGTGAGGTTTACACAAGTTTTTCGAAATTTTGATTTTAAGGGAGGGAGTGATGATTTTTTAACAACAGGGGGGTGGTGGGTTTCCGGGCAGAGCGCGCAGAATTTATTGCACCCCCCCTCGTCATGGGGTCAACATTTTTACCCAGCCCCCCCCCCCCCCCTTGGGGTCGAAAATCGGCTCGCGCGCGGGCCCTTTGAAGCATAGCAAGCACAGCTTCATTTTGGATCTGCTCTTTACAGAGGTGGGAGTTAGTGTTTGTGTGTTAGGGAAGGGAGTCCCGCATTGGGAGGACATGAGATTTCCTGTTGTGGTTATTGCAATTGATACAATGTACATCAGAAGATTTGACAATGTGATGGCGGTAGTTTCTCAAAAAGACAATTTGTGAGATACACTACTATATGTATGGCAAGTTTTCAGTTGGAAAGAATGGGGGGAGAGGGCTACTACGGATAAATGCGGGGGGTTTTAATTTTAAAAGGTGGTCATTTGTTAACTGGGGGGCAGGGGGTTGTGGTGGAATTTCGTGTGGATGCTGCCCGCCCCCCCCCACCATTCCACAGGGATATGAACACACACCCTCCTTTAGACTACCACATTAATGTATATTTAATGCTAAATAATTGATACTGTTAATTTACACGAATTGTGATATATCATAGCTAGTAGTTTGGCTAATTGATATAGAATTTGGATGATGAAAATTCACCTGAATTCACCAAATTGGCTAACAGAAAAAGCACCTTAGCGCTAACCCAGGTTAGGGAGTGTTCATTCATTAATTAGCCTACAGGGGGGGGGGTGATTTTGTGGCGAGGCAGGCGTGAAAATATTTTACGCCCCCCCCCCTCGAGAGAGCTTGGAACTTTTGTGAAAAAAGGTCAGAATTTTTAATGCCTCCCCCAGGGATTTTGACAGCATATTTTGCAATGGGGCAATGGCGCACTCCTTAGCAAGAACAATGCGCCATTTTCTAATTTAATGGGCCATCATGAATTTCCAAAATAGACATTCTATAAAGCCATGCTTACTGGTCATGAATAGCATATAATTGACCCCGATCCCCATGGTTTATATTGGATTAGCACCATGCTCAATGCAAAGAAAAATCCGATTTCCAAATGTTCCTTCCCTACTTATCAATATTGATTTTCTGTAGGATGTATATGTAGGTGGGGGGGTGGGTACAGATGATAGGCCTACATGCAATCTGAATAGGACACATCTAGATCTGACCTGAAACAATTTAGTGACCAGTTACGTACCATAACAGGACTATCTTAAAACCTTGCGTAGGCCTATAAGCCGCAGCTTGTACGCAAGCCAGATCGCTGGTGCGGCTTATAGGATCGGGACCGAGTCTAAGTGCAGCTTATATGTGAATTTTTGCTCAGATGATACAGCACAAAAGTCACCATAATCAGATGGTCTGTGCGCTCATAGGATCAGCCCAAAGGCGGGGTGCGGCTTATTGGCGAGTTAGGCTTAAGGTTTTACAATAGGTGATTTTGAGCGCATCCCCCCCCCCTTAAGAACTATTTGAAAATATTGAAGTCGAATTGTGCAATTTGATATATATATGTATTATGTGTTGCGTTTTTATGATATTGGTAGCATAAGATCTCCCTACATAATATAGGGAAACACATATCTGATTGTATCTGGATGAATCACAACAATTTACCAAACTAACCTAGATGCCAGCCCAGGCACACATTATTTTCCATCAATGCACAAATCACATACATGTATCTTTTTTGGGGGGGGGGAAATAGTTTATACATATTTCCACAATGAATATTTGGTTGCATTTTATGTACCCGGTAGGTACACAGTAGAACCAGAGTAGAAGTACTGCTGTTTCATGTACTGTTAGTACAATCTACTGTATAGACAGACATACACCCTGTTTTGCAAGGTAGAATCGGGGAAAAAAGCTCAAATTTTGGGTCTGGAGTGACGGGGCATGGCTGAAAAATGTTATAGGGAAATTATGATATTCTCTAATTATCTTTTTTTAATCGCACCATTCTACACCTGTCTTTGTTGCACTGGGTATATCCAGATTCGTTTTCTCTGCGTTTCAAGCTTTCTGATGGTATATCACATGACATATTTAGTATTTGATAAATATACTGGGGGTAGAATTTGGATTGGAATGTGATCCATGATAAGTAATGCGCCAATGGGCGCACAATTTAGGGCATTTAATGCACCATCTATGATTAACATGCGTAAATTGCGCACTGAGCGGCCCTGTCAAAACCCCTGCTCCCCCCTCAGAAGGGATTGGAAATTTTCATCCCCCCCCGTTACTAAAAAATGAACTCCCGGCAACGTTTTTTTAACCTACAAAATATGTACCACAAGAACATTTGTCCAAACGTTAATTTAACGTTATTTAGAGTCCATGTTTTTACATTATAAAAACTTTTCAAACAAAAACGTTTTTCAACCTTTGGTCATGTTTTTATTTGTTTACAGCAGGCCCTTTTAATAATGTATAACTTAAATATCAAATGTGAAAATTATTTTAGGCATTTCTTCTACTTTATTTAAGGAGCTATGATGGATGATGTTACCAAGGTCTGCCATGAGAATTTGCTGAAAGGTTGGAGAGGTTCCTCAAAGATACCGACTACAGTTCATGAGCTTAATGGTCAGACTGCAGAAGAGTTCATTAAACATAGACTGCAAACTTGTTGGGCAGATTTTCATCCGTATTCATCTTCTGGAAAAAGGACAACCTATATTCAGCATCAATGCCGTCGTTCCTTGAAAGCCACAGAAAACAGCTATAGACGTGTTGGCTGTACTGCGTATATATCATACAAGGTGAGTGAAATATACTCCTTCTGTGACCTTTCTTCTGTCTTACCTAAGGCCACCGAAAAAAAAAAGTTGTTTCTTATCACCGTGCGCATCATAGATATCATGATCTGGGGAATTTTTTTTTTTTTTTTACATCTTTGATGAAAAAACTGTTAAATTTGGAAAAATATTGGCAAATTTGATGTCTAATTAAAGCTTATGCAGTCAGGAATGCAGTCCTCTGGTAATAATTTGCATTGTGACAGCCTTTGATGATCAATAAACTCTGAATTCTCTCCCTGCACGGAATCGCCATTGTTGTCAGCGTCCGGATGTTATCCGGGCAAAGCCTTACCAGCACTATGAATCAAAGGCAAAAGTCGGCAACCAGTGAAGCATGGCGCACATTTTGAAAACGAGGTTGAGGCAGTGACGTAGCCAATGCTCCCAGCCTTTAGCATTACGGCAAATTTGTCATGACCATAAACACATTATTTATAGCTTGCTGATCTTATATATCTTAAAGGTAGGGAGTTGTGAGTGAGATTTTGAAGTAATCCACGTTTTAGGCCATTTAATGATGAATTGGCAGAGATATTCAGAGCTGAAAGTAAGGTGGGCGATAATGTGAGCTCCGGTCGCATCAAAACAAACCGATTTTTCTCAAAATAAGACAATGGCAACCGCTTTAATCATGTCAATAGAGCTAAACCAGCATTCTACTAAGATAACCTTCATAAATCGGAGGGTTACTTTTCTAATATTACAGAATGGGTAAGTTGTATTTGCTGTCGATTCAAACGCCACTGCCTTTGCCTCGTTCTGAGACCCGTGAAAAGAGCAAAAGTTGTGTCAAAACTCCCCATCGATTGCAGCGCCCCCATTATGTGCAGGGAGAGAATTACTAAAATGTGAAAATTAATTGCGAAAAAATCAAATTTCCCGTGAAAAATCCAAATTTCGCTATGAATTTCAGCTTCAAGTAAAAAAAAAAGAAGTTAAAATAAAAAACGTCCTCGTCACATTTTTCATTGCTTGGTGATGAGAAACAATTTTTTTTTTGAGTGGCCTAAGATACACAAGGCTGCTTCTCTTCTGTACACATACGCTACACATACACTTGGGGGTGCCTTCTCTACCTGAGATAGACAAGGGAGCCCTTCTCTACTTTAGATAGACAAGGCACTCATTCTCTACCTTAGATAGACAAGGCACTCCTTCTCTACCTCAGGTACACAAGGCACTCCTTCTCTACCTAAGGTACACAAGGGACCCCTTCTCTACCTGAGATAGACAAGGGACTCCTTCTCTACTTTAGATAGACAAGGCACTCCTTCTCTACCTCAGGTACACAAGGCACCCCTTCTCTACCTAAGGTGCACAAAGGACCCCTTCTCTACCTGAGATAGACAAGGGACTCCTTCTCTACTTAAGATAGACAAGGCACTCCTTCTCTACCTCAGGTACACAAGGCACTCCTTCTCTACCTAAGGTACACAAGGGACCCCTTCTCTACCTGAGATAGACAAGGGACTCCTTCTCTACTTTAGATAGACAAGGCACTCCTTCTCTACCTCAGGTACACAAGGCACCCCTTCTCTACCTAAGGTGCACAAAGGACCCCTTCTCTACCTGAGATAGACAAGGGACTCCTTCTCTACTTAAGATAGACAAGGCACTCCTTCTCTACCTCAGGTACACAAGGCACTCCTTCTCTACCTAAGGTACACAAGGGACCCCTTCTCTACCTGAGATAGACAAGGGACTCCTTCTCTACTTTAGATAGACAAGGCACTCCTTCTCTACCTCAGGTACACAAGGCACCCCTTCTCTACCTAAGGTGCACAAAGGACCCCTTCTCTACCTGAGATAGACAAGGGACTCCTTCTCTACTTAAGATAGACAAGGCACTCCTTCTCTACCTCAGGTACACAAGGGACTCCTTCTCTACCTAAGGTACACAAGGGACCCTTTCTCTATCTGATACATGAGGCACCCCTTGTCTACCTGAGATAGACAAGGCACTCCTTCTCTACCTCAGGTACACAAGGGACTCCTTCTCTACCTGAGATACACAAGGGACTCCTTCTCTACCTCAGGTACACAAGGCACTCCTTCTCTACCTCAGGTACACAAGGGACTCCTTCTCTACCTCAAGTACACAATGTGACCCTTTCTCTATCTGATACATGAGGCACCCCTTGTCTACTTTAGATAGACAAGGCACTCCTTCTCTACCTCAGGTACACAAGGCACTCCTTCTCTACCTCAGGTACACAAGGGACTCCTTGTCTACCTGAGATAGACAAGGGACTCCTTCTCTACCTCAGATACACAAGGGACCCCTTCTCTACCTGAGATACACAAGGGGCACCTTCTTCTCTTTGAGGCAAGTCATGTCTCTTTAATCGGTGGTCCTCCTTTACTTTCAGCATGTGAAGTGTCCAGTCTTGGGAGACGTCTTATTGGAAAGAGTGTGCGATAAACACACAGGTCATGACCCCTTAAATCCTCTAGACAAACACAACTTTGAAACATGTGCCAAGCTGGAAAAAAAGATAACAAAATGGATAGACCTGGGAGTAACTCCAGATACAATGCTTATAAAAGCATATGAGTGGGCTGAGAAAAATGGTCACAAAGACAAACATGATGCTAGGTACTATGCAACACCTCAGGACATCAGCAACATCAGGAAGAAGTACCTGCGATCTCAACGCCTTGATGATGATGACAGTCTGAGTCTGCACAAGATGGTTACAGGGGAAATGAGTGAAGATGTCCTACTTTACCAGCAGTTTATTCAGGGGGTACAGCCACTGATTCTTGTGCTGCAGACAAAGGAAATGAAGGCAGACTTGGACACCTCCACTTCAAATATTGTCTTCATGGATGCTACCAACTCTGTAAATAAGTATGGGTTCCCACTATGTAGCCTTATTGTAACAAACAAATTCGGACGCGGTGTCCCAGTAGCACATATCATCACCAGTGAGGAGGGAAAAGATGTACTGATAGTAGCCCTGAGGGTGCTAAAGGAGTCTGGACTCAAACCAAGGTAACTGGATCAGATTAGAATTATTTTTCTTTCTCCCTTTTGATCAAATTCACACAGGGGTAATATCTGTTAAAAATATTCAACATGGAAAATATGCCTTAATAATGTGTTAACTATGTGTCAGTCTGTTGTTAATAAAAGGTGGTAATCTTGAGGGAAATTAATGCTGCTGACCAATAGAACTTGCAGGTAGAAGAACGCAGATGAATAAACTTGAAGTTAGTAGTTACCTATTAAGTGAGATCTATGTAGAATAGTACCTGGCACTTTCTCTTTCAGAGCCTTCATGCTTGACAAAGACTACAAGGAAATACTTGCAGTGAAGGACGTTTTCCCTGGGGTTGATGTCCTTCTTTGCTACTTCCATGTACTGCAGGTACTGTATTCCATTATATAAACAGGATGAATTGTGATAAGTGGCCTGCTTCTGTTAATGCTGCATTCAGTGCTATTTCACCAAATCTGAAAATGTTTATATTTTGATGTCACGGAAGGCTTTAAATTGTCCTTGACAAATAGCCTGGACATATTCAATAGAAAATTAACATCTTTATCAGATTAGATGGGAACAGTTTGTATGACACATCAACATCTAAAGAGAAGTGGTTACTGGGGGGACCTGACTTTTCTTTGAGACATTGAATTATTTCCTTTCTTTCTAACAGGCTGTTCATCGCTGGTTAGTCAGCAAGAATTCCTCCTTCCATGGTACTGGCTTTGGACAGCAGCGGAATGACGTCATTCACTTCTTTGCACGACTGAAGGGATGCAAATCTGTAAGTAAATTCGATTCACAAAATCTTGATATCTCTCCCTAAAGTTTATTGTCTCTACAGTTTCAACAGAGTAAATACATATATATAATAGACTGGTAACATTTTCCAGACTCCCACAGAATTCCTTTCAAGTTTGCCATCAAGCTCCACTCAGCAGTTTATGTCACACCACTAAAATTTCTGAGATGAAAGGGATTTCATAAATCCGGCCTAAGTAGGATTCTATATTGGGTTAAAAGGGCAACCATAATTTATCACTCATACATTTCATCTCTTTTGCAGAAGGAGGACTTTGATACTGCATATGGGGAGTTCAAGGAACAGTATGCTGCCCATCCTGACTTGCTAACATACTTCAAGGACAACTGGTACGGAATTGGAAAGATGTGGGCGAACTATGGTAGAAAATTCAACCATGGAAATGCAGACACAAACAACCTCGCTGAAAGGTACTGCTCAGATTATATATATATATATATGTGACCTTACTCAGTATTGTATCCAACATGAAATGCATATCCAAATGTGCTAATTTGTTATATCTGGAAGTAGATTTACATAGACACATCCCTCCCCGCTGACATCGAGCCCTTCCTCACCTCTCTATGTTTATATTTCAGATTTTTTCTACGGGTTAAATACCAGTTCCTCGGGAGGAGGAGAAATCGTCGTCTAGATGACCTTGTAGTAATGCTATTGGTCAGGGCAAACAACTACATGACCATCATGCACAATCTCCGTGAAGCTGGCCGGAATGTTGATCAAAAGGTGCCACAGGTAAGCAATACTTTATACTGTTCAGAAGGCAGAGTTTTACATCTGTATTTATGTATCGTATGATCGATCCAAACATGCAACTGTATTATACTTGGTATTATTAGAAAGCTGGTCTCATTATGCTCCGTTTGCTGTAGTAAAGAAAGGAAGGAATACATTTCTGGTGTCCTGTTCACAAAAGGGTTAAAAACAAAATTCCATCCCTTCACCAGAATATGTTATCCATTTACTTTGCATATTTCCAGGCCTTCAAACCAGCAGCCGCAGCAGACAAGATGATCCAGAAGGGATGGGCTGACAGAGTTATGACCATTGGAGATAGCAACTATATTGTGCCGTCTGAGTATGACAATGATACATCTTACTACGTCAATATACCGGACTGCAGCTGTACTTGTGAACAAGGCAAGAAAACATCAATCTGTAAGCATGTCCATGTGGTCCGTAATCTGCAACTACTAAAGGATCCAAGGTTTGGGTCGTTAGAAGGTGATCTGGCCTCTGGATGTGAGTTCCTACGTCCACACAGAAATATATGGCATGTTGCTGCAGATGGACGTCTCCATGTGAACATGTTGGATACGGATGACACCATCTATGCCACAACATCAGACTGTACCTGCATTGCCTACACCTTTTTTCATGATTGTAGTCACATACGTCTGGCCAATTTAGAAATACCTCGAGCTGTTCAACATCCACAACAACTCCCAGATGACATGCAGCAAGTTGAGGAAGAGCAACTCAATGAGCCCATGAACATTGACAATGAGCCCTTGGAGCATGGTTCGGATAGTGAAGGGATACGGGATGAACCATCTGAACATCCGTCACTATCCATGCTCAAAGCTTTGATCAATCACTACGAGGCCACACAAACAGTGCCTGATGACACATCACAAAGATTAATAAAGAAGCTACATGACAAGGAATTCATGAGAGATGTTGCGAGCAGGAAGCTGAGGTATGAACCACTTTTCAAGAATAGGCGATTAAAGAGGCTACAGGGGATGGACACTGTCTATCATCTACCTGTACCAGCACCTGCAGCATCGTACACAGAGGCAATGGCAGACCACAATTTTGCCAAACCAATAAGCAAGAAAAAGAAAACAAAAGCGAAGACTTCCTTTGTACAAAAAAATTCAAATGTGGTAGTTCGCAAGTCCACCAAACCTTCCATGAAATCCATTGTAACACGAAACAAAAGCCAGACAGGTACGGTAACTATTGGGAAAATGAAAATGAAGCTGACAACAGGTGCATATGAACAACTCAAGAAGAAGGGGGTACCACCACCACCAAATGAGAGTTCTTTGGCAACAAGTTTCTTCTCGGAACTCATGAATGCATTACGCATTCAATCTAGACACACATTGGAAAAGCTGTCTGATGAAGATATCATCTCAAACTTAAAAGACTACTTCAAGGAGAAATATAACCATAAAGATGACTAAATGATTCTAGTCTACCTCAGGTACAGAAGGACTTTGCTAGTCTACCTAAGGTACAGAAGGACTCAGCCTGTCTACCCCAGGTATAGAAGGGTCCCTATTGTAGATAAATGTATGTATAATGACTAAATGATTCTAGTCTACCTCAGGTAAGGAAGGACTTTGCTAGTCTACCTTAGGTAAAGAAATACTCTGCCTGTCTACCTAAGGTACAGAAGGACTTGGCCTGTCTACCTCAGGTAAAGAAGGGTCCCTACTGTAGATAAATGTATGTATAATGACTAAATGATTCTAGTCTACCTCAGGTAAGGAAGGACTTTGCTAGTCTACCTTAGGTAAAGAAATACTCTGCCTGTCTACCTAAGGTACAGAAGGACTTGGCCTGTCTACCTCAGGTAAAGAAGGGTCCCTACTGTAGATAAATGTATGTATAATGACTAAATGATTCTAGTCTACCTCAGGTAAGGAAGGACTTTGCTAGTCTACCTTAGGTAAAGAAATACTCTGCCTGTCTACCTAAGGTACAGAAGGACTTGGCCTGTCTACCTCAGGTAAAGAAAGGGTCCCTACTGTAGATAAATGTATGTATAATGACTTAATGATTCTAGTCTACCTCAGGTAAAGAAGGACTTTGCTAGTCTACCTTAGGTAAAGAAATACTCTGCCTGTCTACCTCAGGTACAGAAGGACTAGTGTATCTCTTGAACAGAAGAGGTCCCTTACTTTATGTATATATATGTAGAATGACGGCCAAATGAGGGCTTTGATTATATTTGTATATCAAAAAGACAGCTGCAGGGGAATCAAACTTTAGTGTTTTATATTAAATGAATGGTCTCTCATCAAAATAGAATAAGCATTTTGCTATATAATCATATCATCGAGAATACGAATAAATGAAATATACACGCTCCATATACAGTCAACATTTATTTATTTCACAGCATGACATCCGAACACAATACACAGTGAACAGTCAGTTGAAGTGCATAACTACCATGAAAACTCGCATCCCTGGTATCTCAGGTAGAGAAGGGGTTCCTTGTCTATGTGTCTATCTGCAGGTAGAGAGGGAGTCCCTTATCTACCTCAGGTAGGCAAGGCAGTCCCTTGTCTACCTCAGGTAGAGAAGGGGTGCCTTGTCTACCTCAGGTAGAGAAGGCGTCCCTTGTCTATCTCAGGTAGAGAGACAGTCCCTTGTGTATCTAAAGTAGAGAAGGGGTGCCTTGTCTACCTCAGGTAGACAAGGCGTCCCTTGTCTATCTCAGGTAGAGAGGGAGTCTCTTGTCTACCTCAGGTAGGCAAGGCAGTCCCTTGTCTACCTCAGGTAGAGAAGCGGTGCCTTGTGTACCTTAGGTAGAGAAGGGGTCCCTTGCGTACCTCAGGTAGAGAAGGTGCCCCTTGTCTATCTCAGGTAGAGAGACAGTCCCTTGTGTATCTAAAGTAGAGAAGGGGTGCCTTGTCTACCTCAGGTAGAGAAGGCGTCCCTTGTCTATCTCAGATAGAGAGGGAGTCTCTTGTCTACCTCAGGTAGGCAAGGCAGTCCCTTGTCTACCTCAGGTAGAGAAGCGGTGCCTTGTGTACCTTAGGTAGGCAGAGAAGGGGTCCCTTGCGTACCTCAGGTAGAGAAGGTGCCCCTTGTCTATCTCAGGTAGAGAGGCAGTCCCTTGTCTACCTCAGGGTCAGGCTGGCTAACTCGTACAGAAGGACTAGTGTATCTCTTGAACAGAAGAGGTCCCTTGCTTTATGTATATGTATGTAGAATGACGGCCAAATGAGGGCTTTGATTATATTTCTATATCAAAAAGACAGCTGCAGGGGAATCAAATTTTAGTGTTTTATATTAAATGAATGGTCTCTCATCAAAATAGAATAAGCATTTTGCTATATAATCATATCATCGAGAATACGAATAAATGAAATAAACACACTCCATATACAGTCAACATTTATTTATTTCACAGCATGACATCCAAACACAATACACAGAAGGGGTCCCTTGTGTATTTGAAGTACAGAAGGGATCAGCATCCGCTGCGTCTCATCAGCCAGACCCTGGCGCGCCGCCTCCTGGCGCGCCGCCTCCTGGCGCGCCGCCTCCTGGCGCGCCGCCTCCTGGCGCGCCGCCTCCTGGCGCGCCGCCTCCTGGCGCGCCGCCTCCTGGCGCGCCGCCTCCTGGCGCGCCGCCTCCTGGCGCGCCGCCTCCTGGCGCGCCGCCTCCTGGCGCGCCGCCTCCTGGCTGTAACTTCTTCACTAGGTACTTCAAGAAGTATGGAATCATAACTTTACTAAAATCATGGGTTAGGCTGGCTAACTCGTCTGCTGCTGCATCCCCTTCGAAGTTGGTGATCATTTTCTGAAGCCCAGTACTGTAATAAAAAAAAGAGAATAAATGAGATTACCTTGATCAGCCCACTGAAGATATTAATCTGAATGTGAAAAAATAACTCCAGCTGCAAGCCAGTATTTTTGAACCCATGTCTAAAACATTCCTAAACTTTTGGGACAGATGATATGGTGGCTGGGCAATGTCTAATGGACACACAGCCGTCCTTACACTTTAACAATCAGAATACTTTTTATAGGCAACAACAACATGTGGGGATCATGTAAGTTTTAATGGTAGTAATAGGTTCAACTTTAAAATATAAAGAGACACAAATCAAAGAATGAAACATACTTCAATGGCTCGTCCATCCCAATGCCATTTATCAGGAGGTCCCCAACATTCGAGTTCGAGAGGAGTAAATTGAAGTCTGTTCCCAGAGCTCTGGCCTCCCCTTCAACGAGCGATGTGAAGAGCGATTCCTTCTGCAGTCTGCCACACCCAACAAGTTCGGCTGGTGCCTTTCCCTTACTTTTGCTCCGTGTCGTCTGTAAAATATGAGCAGCACATAATTAACTAGCTATATTAAGGCTCTCACATTTATAGGTGTTACATGTGTATATACATATTTTAATCTATAGAACAGTACAAAATTCGAAATTTTCAGACTCCATATGCGGGGTATAGGTTCCTTCCAAAGTCAGGGTGGGGGTATACACGAGGTGCGGGTCATATGCCAGAATTTACGGTAATAGATGTCTGATTTCAAGGGTATTGAGAAAAGTGCATACCCTGAGATAAGACAGGAAGGTGTTGTAAGAAAAATTTTCTTGGTCCTTCCTCCGTTGGATCTCTTCTGGTGACACCATATAGCTGCGGGGATTATGCGGAAGGCTTAACCGGCCCAACACTAGAACCGGCTGTGCTGGTACTGGAAAATTTGAATTATAAAACAGTGTGCTTAAGATAGCGCAGCCATTGTTCTACTGGAGTGGGTGACGTCATCTAAATAAAAATGATTACGCTATCCATTATTGATATCAAAACCATACATAATTTCTCTCCAACACAATTAATCATTGAATTCATATGCCAATTTACTTTTTTGTAGTACCATAGGCCTACTTGAGAAGCCACAACTGGGGATACATTTTTAAGAATACATATGACTTGGGTGCGACTTGGGTACAACCAAAGACACTAACCAGCTGGTGCTGGTGCTGCATTTGCTGCATTTGCTTGACGCTTCTTGCGTCCTGCACGCTTACGCTTTCTGGGAGGCTCGTTGTCCGCGAGCTCTGCCTCCACAGCCAGACGCTGGCGCTCGGCCTCCTGGCGCTCGGCGGCCTCCTGGCGCTCGGCGGCCTCCTGGCGCTCGGCGGCCTCCTGGCGCTCGGCGGCCTCCTGGCGCTCGGCGGCCTCCTGGCGCTCGGCGGCCTCCTGGCGCTCGGCGGCCTCCTGGCGCTCGGCGGCCTCCTGGCGCTCGGCGGCCTCCTGGCGCTCGGCGGCCTCCTGGCGCTCGGCGGCCTCCTGGCGCTCGGCGGCCTCCTGGCGCTCCGCGGCCTCCTGGCGCTCCGCGGCCTCCTGGCGCTCCGCGGCCTCCTGGCGCTCCGCGGCCTCCTGGCGCTCCGCGGCCTCCTGGCGCTCCGCGGCCTCCTGGCGCTCCGCGGCCTCCTGGCGCTCCGCGGCCTCCTGGCGCTCCGCGGCCTCCTGGCGCTCCGCGGCCAGGTGCTCCTCCTCAGCTTGGTGCTCCTCCTCAGCTTGGTGCTCCTCCTCGGCTTGACGCCCCCAGTCTACCGCCGATTGACGCCTGGCACCTGCACATCAAAAAGATAATGTTAGTTAGCAGTATGATATCAGTATTTTTTAAACTGATTAAAACTCATCAAACATGTACAATGCCTTTGAAAATCCCCAAGGAAAGTCCATAAAAGTGGAGAAATGCTGTAAAATGTGATCTTAGCTGTATTAGCACCCTGTACTGTAGTATACTTTCAAAAACTCTTGTATAAGCTGCACCCTATATAGGTACAATAGGTAATCAGGTGGTCCTGATATATCGACAACTTGTAAGATAACAGCTATTGGGTATTGAAACAATGTATATCAATATCCCCTAAATCTCAGCTTTCTAACAGCGAAAGTATTTTTCTGATAATTCCATTAGAGGCTGAGATATGGCCTTTTAAGCAATATGACAAAATTAATGATGGTAAAATCGACATTCTAGGATCTGAGATATGAAATATTTCTAAAGAACTACAGTCGGGGCATCGATTCTTTCTTCTACCTTGCATATTTATCCTCTTATTTATTGTATTTTCAAGCCACAAGACATGTTTTTAATCTTACATGTACCCTTTATTTGTGATTTACCGAATAACTGATATATCAAACATATCGACACCAAAATAGTGAATACCTATTAAATTTGATAGCAATGACATCCCTATTTGGGGGGCGTCTTATATTTTATTGACAGTAACCAGAATAGTAAGAAGGTTTAACTCACCTTTTTTCCCTGTTCTTGAAATTGGTGACTGTACAAATCTTGCCGGCACTGGAAGAAATTGTTAAAAGTAAGATAGAATCATGTTTGATGAATGAAGCATCGCACCACTGCATTTTTACGTACACTAAATGTTATGACATATCCAAATTTTCACTACTGTAAACGAAGATATTTCTGCACATCCATATTTTCCTGAATTAGGTATAAAGTAGACTTTCGTGTGTATTTGAATTCGCGGATTTGGAAGATTCTATTTATGCCACTCCACTGGATAAATATTCATGTTGTATATATTTTCGCAGATTTCCATTCCTGTGAAATTAGCGAAAATATGTACAATCGGGAATTACAATGGAGGATACGTTTTTATCAATTATTGACTATAAATGATGACTGTTTAACATGTGCAAAAACAGGTAATGACTTTTTCAAAGTTATTTCATACAAAACGCAAGGTGAGGTTCTGTCTCTACTTTTACTACTGATCGTTCATTAGCTACAAAGCTGATAGCATTTGGTGCAAAGCCTGGTTGGGATGAGGGTGGCGCTGATAGCATTCGGTGCAAAGCCTGGTTGGGATGAGGGTGACCTTCACATCGAGTTATTTGAGTTGAACAATTAGAGAAATGCTGCCACCATGGTGCACAAATAAAGACCACTTTGCACAATAAAAAAATGATAAAACCAGCACCACAAAGCTTGTGACTAAGAGTACATTACCATAAAAACCCAAAAAAAACTCTTGTACATTTTATACTTACCAGTTGAGAGCTAAAGCAACATAAAAGATTAATAGTTAATAATGTGTATTGGGATTTGTTCCCTTGAAAAGAAATCAACCATTAATTCATTTTGAACATATTAATGGAATTTGTCAAAAGTATTGCTCTAGAGCTGAATGTTTTATGCATCATCATTTTCATAGCACATTGATAATTTTTAAAAAACAACTTATGATTATATGCATAATTAAAGGAAACAAAGGAGATGACTCACATCTTTTAGGCCTTTGGGACCGTAAAATTGGAGCTGTTGTGTCAGCCATTGCTGAGATTTTGAGCCTGCAAAAGGCAATGACAAGAAGAATTGTGAGGAAGTTTGCATAGTTATACATAGGCCTATATACTCTTAACAGGGTTGATTAGAGAACAAAATACACTTAATTTAAGGTCCATATATTTGCTTCCATATATTTGGCAAGGTCCGCAAATATATATGGAGTTCTGTATTTATATGCTTAAGTACTAAAAAAAGGATTTCCATATATATTTGCGGACCTCCATAAATATGTCGAGAGTCTATTTACGGACGTCCACAGTCCGTAAATTTGTGGAGAAACAGAACCCTGGGTGCTGTTTATCCACAAATATGCGGACGTCCGTAAATACTCTCCATATATTTATAGAGCTCTGCAAATATAGGCCTACACGTTTTTTTGGTACTTAAAGGGCCACTGGAACATACCCTACTGGTATAGGCCTAACCAATGTCCTGGAGGTATTGGAAAATTACAGTAAAAAATAGCAGGCCAGCCCCCCCCCCCACACAGAAAAAAGAATAGGCCTACACTAACGGTATAGTACAGGCGTCTAACTCTTTCCCCGCCCCCCCCCCCCCCCCCGGGACCAAAACACCCCCCTTTTGGCGGAATTACCCCCTAAAATGTGGGAAAAAAACCATTTAGTGGGACACCACCCTGAATTCCCTATTTGCGATTTGGAGAATAAGCCATGCCAGCCGCACACATGTGTATACAAAATATATTAAGTAAAGCCCCCCTCCCCTCGGGAAAAAATGAAAATCTGAATATCAAATATGTAGTATTCTGGTGACTTCTGAGAATATTTCAATAACTTTGGTTCTAGTAGGAATATTTGACAAATTATTTCAGCTCTGGAAAGCCTAAAACGGGTATGGTGTCCTTTACTTTCGGCGACTTTCCGACCTCAATAGTCTAGGCTACAGTTAGAAGGCCTATATTGAAAAAATTGCCTATAATCTAGCACTGGTGCCCCCCTCGCCCTTTCTAAGTATAGAACTAGGCTAGGGTAAACAGGTCAAAAGTCGGACACCTGTCAGAAGTCGGACATTTCAGCATAAAAGTGTCATATTTGAAATTTTTATAGGAATTTTGCTCCAAAACTTCAGAATTTAATCATTTGTGTCATTCCCCTTACTGTAGTTGATTTCCAATAATGTATAACGATTTTAATTAGATTTTCCAGAGCCTTACAGTTTGGTATCATCATTTCCTAAAAAAATATCTTATTTTACGGAAATGAACCACAAGAACAATTTCCAAAGGGGCAGGTATATATTTTGGTATCAAATTGAAGATAACGGTGCAAGGAATGGATTCAACACGGTTTCATCAGCCTTTTCGGAAACAGTAAGCCAGACTTTTCAATATACATTCTTCTAGATTGAAATATTGATTAATTGATTTGACCAGGCCAAGCGGGGCAATAGCCGTTACCGCATGGGGCAGTAGCTGTTACCGCACGGCCTGGTTAGAGCGAGGCTGCCCCCCCCCACCCCACCAACCTCAAAGAGTATATACATGTACTTTTCACAAGTCAATAGTCCATATTCATGTCGAAATTTGTCTATATATTTGAACTATTATATGACAGGTATCAATTTCAGGGTGAAGTTGTCAAAGAGAGAAAAATTGATTTTTTAAATCCTGATTTATAAATGGGATATTTTATAGTAAGATACATGTATGCACATGGAATAATACGATCAAATTCACAGGGGGAGGGGTGTCCCATGTCACTATATATATCTAATATTCCTCATGTCGCATGTCACTAGGCCCAAAAACGGTCATGTCGCCATGTCGAATTTAGTGGTCCACACCCATACAATTCCCCCCCTCAAAAATGGTACTCATTTTTGTCCAAAAAGGCCAGAAAATCGCCCCTATACGTAGACAATGCAAAATTGAGCGTAGACCCCCCCCACCCAATTCAACACTTCTACCCCCTTGCCCTTGGGCCTTGTAGGCCTACATATATGTACGCACTTGGTCTGACCCCACCCCCCCCCCCATTTGCCTATATAATTAATGGACGGTCCCTTGGCGACAAATAATGAATAATGAAAAAAAGCCTCAGATATTGTGGCTGCAGAGGCCGGTGATATACGCACATCCTCGAGGTGCGAATAAGGATTTCTATTTGCACCTCGAGGAGGTGTAGGCTGGTTTCACTATTCGGACCTCAAGGAGGTGTAGATATCATGGACGGTATAGCGCCCCGGTATAGCGCCTGCTATCACAGAGTAGTATACCCTTTCGAGGTGTGGATGCAGATTCTTATTCGCACCTCGAGGAGGTGTGTACAGTATTTCTTATTCACACCTCAAGGAGGTGTCACTGACAGTAAGGTTTCCGCGCGGAGCGCGCGAAATTTTTTACACCCCCCCCGGTCAAGGGGTCAAAATTTTTTACCCCCCCCCCCCTTAGGGTCGAAAATCGGCTCGCGCGCGGGCCCTTTGAAGCATAGTAACGCGCGGGCTTTTTGGCTCAAAACAGGTTAAATTTTTTTGCCCCCCCCCCCAAGAGGGTCCAAATTTTTTTGACCCCCCCCCCCCGGTCAAGGGGTCCAAATTTTTTTGCCCCCCCCCCCCCCAAACCCACCACCCCCCCCTGTTGATAATAAATGATCACTCCCTTAGGGGGTCCAAAAAAGCGACTTTGTGACCTGGACCCCTTAATTTCGGCGACTTTCGACCTCAAGGGGGGACCCCTCTGCACCCCCTATATTCACGAGTGTGCCTACCGAGGCCGGTGATATACGCACATCCTTGAGGTGCGAATAAGGATTTCTATTCGCACCTCGAGGAGGTGTAGGCTGGTTTCACTATTCGGACCTCGAGGAGGTGTAGATATCAGACAGTAGGAAGGGCCTGCTATTCACACCTCCTCGAGGTGTGGATAAGAATTCTTATTCGCACCTCCAGGAGGTGTGGCTGGTATTTCTTATTCACACCTCCAGGAGGTGTAAGTAAGAATTCTTATTCACACCTCAGATGTTGGGGGGGGGCAGGGGCGGACCCAGAAATTTGAAAAGGGGGGGGGGAGTCCACCAAACACCAAAGTACCGAAAAGTGACGCGCCGCGACTTGCGGCGGATCAAATTATCATTAAAAAAATCTAAATTGTTTTCCAAAAGGAGGGGGGTCCGGACCCCAAGGACTCCCCCCCCCCTGTATCCGCCCCGGGGGGGGGGGAGGGCTTTAGAAATAGAGATTAAGGATTTTATCATATTCCTCTCGGGGGGGGGGGGGGGGGGGTTGTCATTTCACCGACGAAGGGAGTGCTCAATAATTATGTTTATTAAAGTGACATTCTCACCGAGCGTATCACACTCACAATTCTAGTACTCTTCTAGTCTACTATGTGGTTAAGTGCGAGTGGTGAGAATGCCCCTTTAAATATTAGCAAGTCCAAGAAAAAATTTCAAAGGCAACCCCCCCCCCCATTGCCAGTTGTCAAAATTTGCCCCCCCCCCCCCCAAGCCTTCGGCAGGGGTTGTAATTTTTCCACTCCCCCCCATAATTAATAATAGGCTGACAGTAATTGCTGAAAAGTCGATTATAAGGGGTTATTCCCTGTGTCCCCCCCCCTCCCAGGGGTCAAAAAGTTGTTGGTCCCCCCCCCCACCCCTAGGAATTTGATGGTAGGTGCCAAACACCAAAGCAAGCCTACCAAGCGGATCAAAATTCCAAAGGGGCCTGCAATTTTTGACCCCCCCCCCCCCCGTCGAAACTAAAAAAAATTCCTTTTATACAAAATACTAGGCCTACATATGTACTATGCTAAACCTTCTTGAGGTGCGAATAAGAATTCTACTTTACACCTCCTCGAGGTCCGAATAGTGTAAACCAGCTTACACCTCCTCGAGGTGCGAATAAGGATTCTTATCCACACCTCGAGGATGTGCGAGTAGGGAAAGCTATACGCACATCGTAGAGGTGCGAATATCACCGCCCGCCTACCGAACGCAGATTTCGTTGCGACCCTACCTGCGTTCGGTAGGCACACTCGTGGATATCTGATTTTCTTGTTTTAAAAACGATGTCAAGCAAAACATAGCCCTTGATTAGTTACAAAACATGTTTACCATGCTATCCCCAGCAAGAAGGGGATGAAACTTACCAATATGATGTAGAATGATTTGCAATAGTGAAAACGTTGCGAAATTCGACTCTGCAGGCGCCAAAATACAGTGCCGCACGGAAGTGCAGCAGCTGTAGCAGCTGCCCACTAGGCACATTGCAAGCTCGCAGCTGATTGGTCCAATTTACTTGTCTACTTGGGGTAGACTACTAATGAGCAGTGGCTTAGTCTACCCTGAGTAAACTCCCAGTCGTCGATCGGTCGGACTGCACACTGATTCATCATTCAGTGATCACTGATGGCAAGACCAATACTCAATAGCCTGAGAAAGTTAGTGGTGAGGTCAAGTTCAAGTTCAAAAGTTTCTTTATTTTATCCTAGAGGAGCGGACATCATCTTATACAGTTGGTCTCCCCGTATGACTCCTCTAGGGAGGTACAGGTACAAAGAGAGGACCTCACATTAGATATTGCAAATTCATGATCAATGATATGACAATAGTTCTTTGTACCTAGCTTTGATTACATTCCTAAATTCATAACTTGTTTTGTTTTACATGACCAACTCCTTAACTTTAACACTCAATCACACCTCATTCACCCACTTTCTTATTATTACAACTCCTTAAGTGGCTCGACCCTCCTTCTCTTAGAGAGGGACCATATCTTAGTTATATGGGGGGGGGGGGGATACTCTATACGTCCACCATATTCAGTATGCTTTGTCCTGTATAACACAGGTTAAGTTGGTCGGAACGCCACTTCTTGTGAAAGAATAACCACAGTTTAGCCTTAAGTAGTTTCTTGAACTGGTCCTTATCTATACACCATCTAAGATAAGCCGGTAACGCATTCCACTGGGCCTGTGCTTGATACACAGGATTTTTGATGCCCGAAACTAATTTAGGACTAGCTTGGTTTATAGTAGGGGCACTCGTCGCTCTGGTACCTGTTGAAGGGTCAATGACCAACTGACCGTTGAAAACCAATCTGTGGCACATAGTGCACTGTAGATATAGCCTACATAAGTCAATAGGCAACATTGTGGCCTTCACATATAACTCCTTCACCCTCATTTCTCTAGGGTTTCTTATAATATATACAGCGCGTATTCCAGTATTATACAAGACTTGAAAACGGTTCAGCATCGGTACCCGGTACCGGTAGGCCTGTGGTAAAGACCAGGCCATAATCAATGTACGGCATTACCATAGTTTTCATAATACATAATGATGTATACACATCTATGTAGTCTCGTATCTGTATTAGAGTCCATATTTTATATCTTATTGACTTCATCATACCTAGAGCTTGTTGCTCAAATGTTAGTCCAGGATCAATAATTATCCTTCGATATTGTCATTATTGACCCAGGGCACTTCAGTCTACTCTTTAGGGAGTGATACTTTTTTAACAACATTGGGGGGGGGGGGGGGGGGGGGGGGGGGGGCAGCCCGTGAGAGAGATGATACTTAATCTAGGGGGGGGGGGTTAATTGTGTGGAAAAGCCCCCATGCTGGGGGGCAGGTCCAAATCAAAAACGGTGTGTAATCAAACCCTTTTGTGGATGGGGGTGGGGGGTAATACACAAAAATGTCACCACCCCCCCCCCCCCCCCCTGTTTTAGCTGATGGAGGCATGGTCCACATTTTTACGCCGGATTGTAGGCCTAGGGCATATATAACTTTCTTTAATACTGTGGCATTATGGTGGAGGCAAATTTGGTTAAAGTAAGCCTAGATCTACCCCTTTAATTAAAAGCCTTTATGATAGAGTCTAATCACTTTTGGTGCTTGATTTTATACCTTTACTTTAACATTTGAAATGAAAATTAGAATTGAGTTTACTGCTGGGTGCTAATGTTATTATTCTATTTGTAAAGCCAAAGTAGAGTAGGCCTATCCTTATATCCTCCATTTACAATGTAAGCCTATCCTTTTGTGCTCTGGCCCCTGTTCTGACACCTGAGGTCGCCTGCTTTCCTGCTCAGGCTGCTGGGAAAGAAAAAGAGCTTGCACAGGTCATGGGAGGACATAGCATTAGACTTAGGGAGTGTTCATTATTTATGGCAGGGGGGGGGGTGAGCATTTGAGGGGGGGGGCAATTTTTTTTAGGGGTATTCAAAGGGGGGGGGCTTTTTTTTTTACCCTATTCTTAGGGGTATTCCTAAAAATGTCGCGAATTTAGTACGTTGAAATGTCGCGAATTTTGGTAACAGCCTGTGTTATATTTTACCAAATTATGTCAATATTTTCAAAATTTCCTAAAATTTTCCTCAAACTCCCAGCAAATTTCTCACTGCATCACTTTTCACACTCAGAATAGCCCACCGTTTTGTCAGTCTTCAAAAAGGTGCCGGCCTCATGTAAGCACTGAGGGTATGGGAGCTTCCAATTTATAAGCTGAGGTTTGACCAGTGTTGCCGAAAACTTTTTCTCAACGCAGGCCAAAGTGGCCTGCGTCTTGGCATCTTACGCAGGCCATTTCCTTCTTACACAGGTCATACAAATTTTGATATTTCAAGGTACCTCCATAAAGTTTATTAAACATGTTTTGTACTAAGCAAAGACTTAAAAGAAATTCAAAAAATATATTAATATGAATAATTTTACAAATATGGCCCTATCTTCGCTTCTAAATGACCGATTTGAGAAATTCTTTCACCATTAGGAAGCTGAGAATGTGGCAGGCCATTATGGCCTGCGTCCTAAGGCCCTACGCCGGCCATTAAGATTCTACGACGGCAAAAGCCGGCGTGCCGGCGTCATTTCGGCAACACTGTTTGACTATTATCACTCACTAGCGAGTATCATGAGACGTTTACACTAAAACACCTTACGAATGGATGTATTTGTTGCAAGGTAGTAAATTGTAGGTAAAAAAGTGCCCAGGATTAAATGCATACAATTAGTAGACACCAACATCGTTTTTGTAATAAAGTTGAAAATTATCCAGGGTGAGGGGGGGGGGCGCTTTTTTTCAACCTATTCCGAGGGGGGGGGCCTTTTTTTTTCAACCTATTCCGAGGGGGGGGGGCCAATTATTTTTGACGTATTCGATTTGCCAAACGCTCACCCCCCCCCCCCCTGCCATAAATAATGAACACTCCCTTAGGGTACCTGGTACCGTACTATATTCACCCAGCATTATAAGTGGGGTTCACCTTGGTTACAGGTAGGCCTAGATCTATAGATCTATGTAAATGACCTGTCAGACCAGGGTTTGTTAGAGGGTGGTGATCTATTTGTGGATTGACAAGGAGTTAGCTACACTGGGTACTTATAAACTCTATGTTTTGTCAAGATAACTCTTGCAGGCCTACTCTCTTCAGGAAATATCTGGAGGGGAGGGGGGCTTGGTGGACTTTCCCACAATGCCTTTGAAGTTGAACGGCAATTTTTTTCCAACATCTTAGTCATCAGTTGTCAGACTAGAACAGTACTACCGGTAACCGTACATACGACTAAGACGGTACCCCCTCTACGAGTTAATAGAAAAGTGCCCTTCGCCCCAGAGCTAGAACAGTACCAGAAAAATGATCTGTAGATTCTTGGTGAGAAATGCGATCCTTTCCTTGCAGGTACCAGTGGCCCTGAGACTTCTCTCCACTTCCTCAACAACATGTCAAACCCCGGCCAAGCATGCTCAGTTCTTCCCTGCGGTACAGACACCGATGCTGCCCAAGGGCAGCTTCGATGGGAAGGTAGCCTTCATTACAGGCGGTGGTACCGGTCTGGGGAAAGGCATGGCCACCATGCTGTCTGAACTCGGTGCCGAGGTAGCAATCGTCAGCAGGTATGTATTTAATTACTGTCAATTCTCACGTGTAAACCTAACGCGTGTATTAGCCGCACCTAGATCTCGGGACAACTACTAGTATCTAGTTTTTATGGTATGTATTGCCGAATGTGATAAATTAATTTAAATCAGATCTTGAATATCCTAAAGTGATGTGATCTTGACTGCATTCTAATCTACTGGTAGTTGTTTCTAATTTAAACAAATAAAATAATATCTTTTGTACCGTACCCGTGTATGATTCCCGTTTGGGCTAATTCAATTATTATGTTGTGTCATTTAGAAACCTGGACGTTCTACAAAAAACAGCAGATGACATCTCAGAAAAGACAGGAAATCCGGTAATGTATCTTATTAGACATGATCTCATAAGTAGCTTGTTTAAGGTTACCATGTTATACATGAATTTTCTAGGGATTATATGTAGTAGCCTTTTACAGGCTACACCAGCTCATTTGGAAGTCTATGATTCAATATTGATAAATAGAACATGTGCTAAATATCATAGGGAAATATCAAAGTGGCGCATAGCAATGACTGATTTAAGTGTTATCTTCCCTTGGTCCAGGTTGCAGCGATATCCTGTGACGTCCGTAAACCCCATGCAGTGCGCGACTCCATCTCAGAATGCATCGACAAATTTGGTCTTCCCAATGTCTGCATCAATAATGCTGCTGGCAACTTCATCGCACCCTCAGAAAGGCTGTCTGCTAATGCATGGAGCACTATCATCGATATTGTACTAAATGGAACTGCCAATGTCACAATTGAGATGGGCAAGAGATTGATAGCAGCCAAGCAAGGTTTGTACACTTTACATATGATCTCAACCAAAGTCTTCAGTTTCGGTAATCAGAATATCTATATCATCGGCAACGGTTCTTCTATATAGTTGAGTGCATTGAGTTTTTTTCACTAGAAAATTATATTGTTATGTCCTACACGATTCGACATGTCTAAATGACTAATCTATTTTTTGGGGTATTTAAACTTAACTATGTAAAATGTCTATTACATTACTAGCACACATTTGTTATACATGTGTTAATCACAGGTGCAATCTTTGAATAACCTTTTGTCCGGTATATTTCTTTTCGTCCTTTAGGCTGTGCGTTCCTCAGTATCACCACTATTTACTCTCAAAGTGGATCAGGCTTTGTCGCACCGAGCGCCTCTGCTAAGTCTGGAGTCGAGACACTAACAAAGTAGGTGGTTGATGCTTCATCTTCTGCTCATGTTCTCTCCACTTTGATTAAATTATATACCGATACTTCAGATTCAAGATTCAACGATATGTTTGTAAATTGCCTAACGTTAGTTTATACATTAGTGGCATGTTCACCAGTGTTCTGTGGTTAGATAGAGTTTTTTGCAGCTAGCTGATGGTAGGAACCTGAAAAATAACACGGTTAAATATTATGCTCAAACATCTTTTGATTAATATCTAACCGATGCCTCGTCCATGAACATTTAGGTCTCTGGCATCGGAGTGGGGACGTTACGGAATGAGGTTTAACTGCATCGCTCCAGGTCCAATCCACACTAAGGTAAGGAACGTATCACTGTATTGACATATTGCTCTCATCAAAATATGATAGACACATCGAACGTATATATATTGCATATTCTGCAATTAGAAAAGTCATTTTAACAGACTCCCAGAGGAATATATATGCGTATGCTGGTCTAATGAACAGGGCATAATAACGAATTATAAATAAACCTAATTTTAAAAAAAATCGTAATGTTTAAACATAAGTTGTCATATTAGATTAAATCTAATGTATAGCTTTGGTTTATTCTTTAGGCATTTGTCTATTATCGCTTAAGATTATTTTGATCCAATTGATTTCATCCAGTTGTATTTCATCTTTTAAACAGTGTAAACCATAATGATGATGATGTAGTGTTGACTACCAACTATTGATTTCAGCATAACCCTTGCCCAGAACTTGACACAGCGTTTTCCTTTTCATATAAAAAACAAACATCTATTTGACCCAAAAAAACTACTGATTCTTCTTCACATAGGGTGCTTTTACAAGACTAGACCCAACTGGAAAATTCAGCGAGCAAGCCATAAAGAACAGCGCAGTGGGTCGGTTTGGCGAAGTTGGAGAGATAGCGAACCTGGCGTGCTACCTTGTCTCTGACTATGCTAATTGGATAACAGGAGAGGTAACCTAGACCGGGATCACACAGTGTTATCTATGTGAGACTAGAGTAGCATCAGCAAGCTTCTGAATCTCATCAATTCTATATTTTATAAATGTACTACAAAATTAATTTTATACCAGAATTTTTTATATTTTTGTTCGATATGGAATGATAATGAAGAGCTGACAGTTTCAGAAGTTTGTTGGATTGAGAAGGTTGCCCCAACTGCACATACATACCATGGCCCAGCAGCGTATGTTCTCTTTGCATTTATTTGGCAGAACTGGTTGCTTAGTGTTTAACCTGTCAAATTCATAATGTCGGGCATGGGCAAAGCGTGCAGGTGTGGCTGAGCCTGAAGCTTTATAGTTGGTTAAATGTTGAATTTCTTTTTCTTCCTAATAAATAGTTTTTCACCACAGCACCATGATTTATAGTTCTGAGCACTCTCTACTCTGCAACTCAACCACCTCCCCTTGTACACTATTATTCATTAAGGCCAGATAAAAAAAGAGAGTTGATCAAAGGATTTCTTCTTTTTTCTCTTAATTCTCGCAGATCAACCAACTAGATATTTTTTGCCATTGGTTCACTTAAAACCTTTACCAGAGACTTGGTAAAAAAATACATGAAAAATTGTCACTCGCTTCATTTTTCCATGACCATAATCAATTGGCAAAAAACAATTCTTAAAAAAAAACAAAAAAAAAACTGCTCGCTCGCACCATTTTTTCAAAAGTGAAATCCATTGACAAATTCTGTTTTTGGTGTGGCCTAACCTAATTTACTCATTTCTATTTGTGTTATCCTTTAAGCCTCGAGATCCTTTACCGGACTCAATTTTATATTTTTCTTCCTGCAATTCTGTACTGTCGTGATAATGGTGTCTGGTATTAATAGACCGGGGATATAGGGGTCTTCAAATCTTTTAAGAACTAAAATAGGATCTTGCTTGACCTACTGTCTTGTAATAAGGGCAGGGGTCTAATTGTCCCTCCAAATCAAAGAGCATCTCGGCACATTATCGCGATGGTACCGTAATTAAGATCATCCTTTGCATCCCTCCTTTTGTCATCGGGCCTGTTTGATATTTTTTCTTCTTTGAGAATGATGAGGAGATAACCAGTACTTTACTCATGAGTCTTAGTCATGCAAAGCTTTTAAATTGGTAGCCACTACTGAAATAATAAATGCTAAATTCCTAATACCTTCAGATCCCCATGTTTATATCAATTGGCTTATCATGGCAAAGGATGAACTGAATCCCTAATCATTCCACTCTTTTCTCTCTGTAACTAAAACATGCGAAAGAAAACTGAATGGAATATACCTTTACAAAATACTTTCCTGTCCCTATATCTAAGAATTTGTCTGTCTAAGAATCCTGAAGACTCTTTAGACCCCTTTAGACCCTTTGGCGACACGCAGGCTGCAGCTAAGATCAAGGGCATCTTTTTCAGGCTGCGAAAGGTAGCAATCCATGATGAGGAAACGTGATCAGGGTGGGGCAACTTTAAAAAAGCCCAAATATCTCATGCAACAAATAAATTAAAGGTCTAGTTTAATAATGTGCCTCTAGGGAGCGGTCAGTCACATCGATCCAATGGGTCATCTCCGAAAGGACTGGCCGGCGCGGATATCAGTTGGCCGGCTGGGCACGGTCGGAGAGGTAGCCAATCTGGCATGCTACCTGGTGTCAGACTATAGCAGCTGGATGAGTGGAGAGGTAATGTAAGGTGTCAGACTATAGCAGCTGGATGAGTGGTAATGTAAGGCGTCAGACTATAGCAGCTGGATGAGTGGTAATGTAAGGCGTCAGACTATAGCAGCTGGATGAGTGGTAATGTAAGATGTCAGTCAGACTATAGCAGCTGGATGAGTGGTAATGTAAGATGTCAAGACTATAGCAGCTGGATGAGTGGAGAGGTAATGTAAGGTGTTAGACTATAGCAGCTGGATGAGTGGTAATGTAAGGTGTCAGACTATAGCAGCTGGATGAGTGGTAATGTAAGGCGTCAGACTATAGCAGCTGGATGAGTAGTAATGTAAGATGTCAGTCAGACTATAGCAGCTGGATGAGTGGTAATGTAAGATGTCAAGACTATAGCAGCTGGATGAGAGGAGAGGTAATGTAAGGTGTCAGACTATAGCAGCTGGATGAGTGGTAATGTAAGATGTCAGACTATAGCAGCTGGATGAGTGGTAATGTAAGATGTCAGACTATAGCAGCTGGATGAGTGGTAATGTAAGATGTCAGACTATAGCAGCTGGAGGAGTGGTAATCACCGTAATGTAAGATGTCAGACTATAGCAGCTGGATGAGTGTTAATGTAAGGTGTCAGACTATAGCAGCTGGATGAGTGGTAATGTAAGGTGTTTAACTAGAATAGCAGCTGGATGAATCCAGGATGAATCTGGAAGAGTGGGGTGGTAATTCATTCAAGACGTGTTTAGTGGACCAAGTTATGCATACATGATTCCCATCTACAACATGTCACTCCTTTAACAATCCTGCATGTACACTAGAATATCCGCTGAGTCAACTCATTCCATCTTCCATCTTGGTTATTACTTTGGTGTTTTTTGGGCAGCAAATTTACATCCACCGGCTATAACATTCATTTGAGGCATATCACCCCCCCCCCCCCCTTCTCGTCCTCCCAAGTATCACGCTATGCTTTATCAGTGCAGTTCCATGAAGACAGTCGTCATTCCTGCACGTGTTGACCTACACACATAATAGTAAACTGATAATAGAAGTACCTACCATACAAGCTTAGTACGTTTAAGAGAAACTAACATACATAATTTCAGTATTGCTAATGCAAATTTGATTAATTTAACTTGAATAGGAGATACGTTTCAGATAAAGATCTTATAAAAGTGAATAATTGAAAATCTACTTACCACCTGGTATTTGCATCCTATTAAATGCATGTGTATTCGCCGTAATAACCCCTATTTGAAATGTGAATACACAGCCCTATTTTGTGGCAAATTCTATATAACAAACTAAAGATTAAGTATCCAGTTTTGTGTCGATCAAAGTCTTAGAGTTGTATTAAAAGTATACTTAGATACACATAGCGCACAGTTTACTTTTTACGGCACATTATATTTGTCCAGCATCTAATTCCCGAAGATCAATAAGTTCATGTGCGACATTTCTTTCATGTTTCAGATTGTGAAGTTTGACGGTGGAGAGTTCAACAAGATGGCCGGAGAGTTCAACTTGTTAGAAATGGTGTCAAAGGAAGAGTGGGACATGATGGAGGCCATGATCCGACAAACAAAGGGCTCATAGAATCTATGACACGCAGCCAAATAATATCTCACAATATACGTACAGTGAAACTTCGTTATAAGGAACTCTGATATAAGGAGACCTTGCTTATAAGGAGCAGATTTGTGTGGTCCCGATTTTCCCCTATAGATTTCTATAGTAAGAAAACTCTGTTAGAAGGAGGTAGTTTTACCTGAACCTCTGATATAAGGAGGTAATTTTGGCTCGTTTTCTCATTTTGCATGTGCAAACCGTACTCTTGGAAGTCATCTCTCAGGGCTACAGTCACAGACTGCTTAAAATTGGCCACCGTCCAAACCTAGAGATGGGGGAGAATACTTTTGTAGCTGCCCCAGGGCAGAAGGGAGATCAAAAGTTCCAGGAAGGGACCTGGAGGGTTTGTAGACTTGAAGTAATATCTCAATTGTATTTGAATCAAGCCTAATAGGGTATAATAGACACCTGTAATGGGGTGTACTGTTATCTTGACCTTAATAATGCTGACCTTGCTTATAAGGAGACCTTGCTTATAAGGAGTAAATTGTACTGGTCCCAAGGTGCTCCTTATAATGAAGTTTTACTGTATTAGTATATATCCGGACTGGAGTGTGTCTACATGTGTATGACGAATACTGTATTCGACGTAATTTGCGCACATCTTGCATTATTAGCGTACATCCTGTTTTTTTTGGCTAAATTTTTTACTAGAAATTATTCAAAATTAAATTTCTGGAGCACAATCAAAATTTTCACTACATTTATTAGACTTGTTTAAACGTATTTTAAGCTCACTGTGTGCTAATTGTGTCGATTACGTAATGTGTGGGGTGGTGCTACATAATCGTCCATTAATCGAGATTTATTGTAACTGTATCAACTTCTATGTCATTATTATTTCGTTTCTGTTAGAGATGGAACTAATAAAAAGATATATCTTCTACACATATCTGATGTATAGCAATACAATATATGGAGCCGGTTTTGCTGGTTATTTAGGTCGATACGAGTAGGCCTATTCAGTATTAATAGTCTCTAAACTCTTTAAATTATTCATATTTGTACACAATAAATCCGCCCTTTGAACAATTTCCACCTGCAAACACACATGTAACTTCATGGTTTAGCCAATGTTGCCGAGTAGACCTAGCTTTAATTGTTACTATCCCGGCAATATGCTATAACCATGAAGACCCAGTAACAAAGTATTACTACATTTCTTTTCATGTTTTTCTATCTTGCCATAACATGTTTCTTCTTGGAAGGATTCAGAGAACGTATGCGATTATCTTGGCGGGTGACTTCGATCAGCCTTTTGAGGTCCTAGTGGTATATATTTTGTGATATACATGTAGTATGTTATTAGTAAGTACTATACATTTGTGCATTCTTTTTAATGTTGCAAGTTTGCTATTATATTCCCTCGGCTTCTTCAATTCCATGGTAGATCTATGTAGATTCTAATGTATTGATATAAACGGTGTATATGCATGTACTACTAGTTGAATCTAACTGATATGTTCTACGCCGCCTACTATCATCCAGAACAAAATAAATGAATTGTTACATATTTTGAGGATATTCTGGGTTTTCTTTATGAAGGAGCAATGAGCTCATTTGTGCGTTCATTTAAAGAGAGTATAATCCGAAAGCTTTTGAATATGCTCACCCCCCCTCCACCACAACCTGTTTCAAACAAATTTAAGGTGGTTCGATCATTTGGTCTAAGAGTAGCTAGATTTTCATCAGGTCTTTGCCATAAGACCATAATTAATAGCATATACTCTCCAAAGAAGCTGAGACAATAGGGGGGTCCCCAGCAATTTTTTGAGATATTGAAGCTTAAATCCATGTGACATCTGATAGGATTATATAGTGTTTTTCCAAGTATCTACATAAAATCATATTGTAAAGTAGCTAAATCCCTACATAATTCTGTCAGAGCATAGGCCTTAATGTTTTCTTTCTTGAAAATGCATTTTGGACATAATGGTCCCGGGCATATTTTTAAATAAAGGTTTTGGGTGCTTGGAAAAAAAAGAGTTGAAAAGAAATGGGACACCTATCTGTATAGATTATGAGTCCAACTTCCACCACAGACAGATTGGCGCAATGGCTTGTTGCCTGTCTCACAATGATAAGGTCAATCTTGGAGAGGTTCCCTCTGGTGGTGTGTTGCTGAACTTCCAAAGGGATCGAGCCACCTTAAAGTCCAGCCAACACTAATTCGAAGCAAGTATCTCTATTCCTCTACCACACATGTCATGAAATTGACTTTGTATATAGGTTGATTATTTAAAATAGTGCTATAGTGCAATGGTTTTGAGCTTCCTAATTTTCCAGCTAATTTTGGAACATCCAATTTGTCAAAACCCAACCTATAAGACGATCACGCCGCCCCTCCACCTTTGTTGGGCGTTCTGGGAATTTAATCATGTTGAATATGGTAATTTCTGTATCCCGCTCCCAGCAGAAAAGCAACGCAAGGATTGACTTCTATCAAAGTTCTTTATTTGCACGCATTCTAAAACGCGATGCTACACAATGTTGTAGACTAAACACTTTTTGGCGTCTTCGCCTTTCGCAGATATCGACTCTAAGCGACGACTACTACAGCAACTGATACTTCACATACACCACGTTAATAACAAGAAGGCAAACCTCG
This sequence comes from Harmothoe impar, assembly GCA_947462335.1. Lineage (NCBI taxonomy): Eukaryota > Metazoa > Annelida > Polychaeta > Phyllodocida > Polynoidae > Harmothoe > Harmothoe impar. Next base: position 44,165,470 of record OX381712.1, on the reverse strand, counting down.
CACTCACACATTATATACCTCTCTACTATAGACCTACCATAATGACATCTCTTTTATTAACAAAGAAAATGTGCACAAAACACAGACCACTTAGGAACAGGGAAGGTATATAGTTTTGGTTCCGATGACACTCTGGGGAATCGAGGTCTCATTTGTTTCACCATCTAGGTGTTAGTAATGATCTGATCAATACACTGGGTCCACAGACATTCAAAATAATGTTGTGAATGCCCTAAATTTAGACCTCAATTTGTGTTCGGTCATACTCTGCTCTCGTCCATGGTCAAGACAACGCTATCCTACCCACGAAGGGAATACTTTGAACAAACAATTTTTAAAGGCTGAATACACCAGTATATCGTATAGCATGGATGAATATCTAGATACAAATGATTAAACTGCTTTCAACATGATGAATATAGTTTCTTTCCGTATGCCCAAACCGGCTTACAATATGGATGGAGGTAAAGTTCAGACAGCGTCTTACATGTTAAATTGTATCCGGTCAAGAAAATAGCACCGCGTCTTAAGGATATGGGGCCACCCAAACTTGACTAGGGGATTTTGTAGGTCGTAACCACTGCGATTAGCTATTCTTTAACGAACCAGAAGTCTCTGATACATGATTTCAAAGTAAAAACTAGTGTCAAGATTAGATGAATGTACAGGTACATGTACCTCCAGAAAACCCTCCAACAAAAACTTCAAGTTTTGAGGGACAACTTTACAATGGACGAACAGTCCTTTGAATTGAATTAGAGTGAACGGACAACAGAAGTAATAGATTCGTGTACACTATGTCTGGACTTTGTCTAGGCTTGTCACTTGAAAATGATGAGATAAAAGATTTCTTGGCAGTATAACTGTGGGTTAAGTCTTGACTTCAACCATCCCTGTGATAAAATGTGAAAACATATATATGAAAATACAACGATTGCAAGTTAGCTCTCCTAAAGAAGATAAAAGTCTGTAACAGAAAAATAAAACATGAATGGGTACATAGTTCTATACCCTAACCAAAAACAGTGATAGCAACTCTATCTACTTTAAAATACAAATATCAAGCAATTGTATCAATTTTGTACAGTATGACGTTACCGTTAGTTCTTCACCTTGTGAGTTTGTGTTAATACTAGACATTAATGCAATTCAAACGTTTTCTCAGTCAAAGAACAACAGGTGTCATTCGTTACATCGGTAATCTCCACGAAGGTTGCTGCTGCCTTTTTCATAAACGGTTCGGACACTTGAAGGAGAAGTCGATATTATATATTCTACCGAGGTGCTAAATAAGTCACCTAAATCCTTCAGAACACGAGCCTCACACAAGACTTACTTATACTCTCATTTACTACACACCACATTTAGGTAATCATTCAGAGTGAAATGTCTCCATGGCGAAGTATAATCAATGATATATGAGCATATCTTAGAGAATAATCAGCGGTATTTTTTATGTATCTGTCTTTTTTTCCTTTGCAGTCCTAAACAATTCATTTCATGTGTATTGATTTTTACACCGAGTACACACATAGATCAATCTCTATCAACTCAAATGTCTCCATGGCTGGTACTTTTGGCTGTCCTCACATACTGTCTTACTTATTTTCTTCCTTTTGCTGCCACTCGGTCGGCTATATGTTGCTGCCTGGAGTGGACGAACCACATGTATGGTGTGACTGATGAGTGAGTGAGTGTTTCCTTTTCACTGTGTAGAGTTAGAGCTTGCCGCTCACTTTCTCCTTCCCCTCGACTTGGGAGCTGTGGCTGAGCGTTGCTTCTTGGCAGCTGGTGTTTCCACCCTCGGTGCGCGTGGCTCACTGTCGATGCTGTCGGCGGAGTCTGAATCGTACCGTATGTCATCTCCCTGCTTCTTGGCTGCTGGCGTCCGCACCCTCCTTGTTGGCGCTTCTGGCTCTGGTTCTGGTTCCGGCTCTTTTTTGGCCTTTTTGGCTGGAGTTTTCTTTTTCGGGGTCTTCTTTTTTGGTGGTGGCGTTATCGGGGACCGTGCATTTGCTCCACCGCGGGACTTGGATGGTGTTGGTTTGTACCCGTCCACTACTTTCTCAACGTCTGAGTCATCGTCACTTTCACCTGATGACTCTCTGTAGCTCATACGAGCCCGGCTTCTGCCTTTTGCAGAATCAGAAGTGGGCTTCTTGTCAGCCTTCTTAGCTGGGGTCTTCTTGGCCGGGGCCTTCTTGGCAGGGGTCTTCTTAGCTGGTGATGCGTTCCGCTTCTTAGCAGCTGGAGCATCCCTCTTCTTGGGTGCACCTCTCTTTCGGGGTGGAGGAGCCTCCTCCTCGCTCTCACTCGCACTTTCGTCAGAAGACTCGTCTGAGGATTCCTCCGATGATGAATCATCGCGGCGCCGCTTGCGATTTTTCTGAGCTGCCTTCCGTGAAACCTTCTTTTTGCGTCTTGGCCCAGTTTCTTCTTTGATTTCCACAGCAGGTTTAGCATTGACAGCCTTTGAACGAGCCATACCGCGACGCTTAGACGGCCTTGGCTTGTACTTGTCCCCGTATCCGCTAAAGTCGTAGCTCTCCACAGCTTCTTCATCTGAGGTGTCCTCAGAGTCTTGTTCGTAGTCGCTGGGTGTGTCCTGACCGGCGAGGATGGCGGGTGACGGGAAGAAGGGCTTTGCTAACTGGAAGGTTCCTGAGGCACCAATACCAGATAGCTGCCTGTAAAATTAAACAAACAACTCTCCATTAACAATGCTACTAGTCAGCATGTCTTTACTGTATTGGAAGGGAAAATAGATCAAGAGTATGGAAGTATAATTTATCACGATTTCGTTTTAGAGAGTGGCATATCAAATATACAAATCCCTAGCCTTAAATCTGACAACTTGTTTGTATAAAAGTGTACAGAATATGGGTCTTTTTATTTGTGGAAAGCTGTGATCTGGGTCCTACTGAACTTACTTAATTTCCTGGTTGGCGACGGCCCTGTCTATGGCTTTCCTGAAGAGATGAGGCCTATCCGCGACCTTAAACTTCTCCGAGTACCATTCCACGACATACTTCTTGAGAAGGTTGGCTGAGCACATCTTGGGTTCTGTACACGCCATAATGGCATTGATCACCATTCCTGTCATGTCTTCATCTGCAAATCAACAAAACATAAAATTAAGTACCGTAAATTATTGTGTAGAAGCTGTGGCTAGTTTCTGGTATGTTTTTTTTGGGGGGGGTTTATGCAATGTAAATCTGATAACCATGCCCTCAGAGCCATTTACGGGGGCACGGGTGGGCCAGTTAATCAGTCTTCTGTGAATATATTCGGATGTATTATAATCAAGAAATGCAGAGCACTGAAGTGCCCTTATGGAATATCCAGCGCTTCTATCATTAATTTCACTGTCAACCGCTGGGATTCACTTACCATCTGTTGGGTCGAATGAGTCCACCTCCAATCTGAACTTTCCACCGTGGCCGGAAGTGCCAGAGGTCTGTTCCCAGTAACCACGTTCCTTACCGGTATCGAGACAGCGAGCCAACCTGTGAGACATTTTGGTATAAATTGTTAGGGTATTTAATTTCTTTCAGCCTGCCAATAATGACAGACTTGCATTTATTCCATCTGAAATATGTGTTTGATGGTACAATGTTCTGTCATTGTATATATTTAAGAGAAACTAAAACCATATAATTACTACGCTTATCGTGTGAGCCCTTTTGATTGAATCTAGACAGGTATAATACTTAATACAGAGCACTGGAGCATCTAGTTTTTTACAAAGAAGACGTTTATATTTGATCGTGTCATAATAGTAGTATCTTTATGATATTCTATTTAAGTTGAGACGCCAAAGGGGCAAATTACAAGAGAAAAATAACCAGTGTAAGACTCACCTGTCGACATTTGCGTCGGTGTAGTGCTCTGCGATGTACTTCTTGATGCGGATGACGGAGGCCTCCTTTGGTTCGGACATGAAGGTCATGGCCAGGTAGAATGTGTCCTCCACGCGGCCGGGGTCTCCGTGGTGGATGAAGCGGTCCCTCGGCACCTCTGTAACAAATATACAGCAGTCCAACATTATAGCACTCCAATGCACTATATGGATATATATCTAAAACTGGACATCGACATCCATGTAACAGAAAGCTATATTTATTAGAAGTAGAAATCCATGAATATCTATATGAAGGAGAACACCATGTTCATGCCTATATGTCTGTGTGTATGTTCATTTCGAAATTCAAGATTGCAACCATTGATTGAATGCCACCATGCTTTCAATGTAATCTCGAATTGCAGTTGCAGTAGTTTGATACTAATAAAAAAAAATCTATTCTATTTTTCTTTCGTGCACAGTTGGCATCCCATAGATTCAAGATGGCTATCACTTATTGAATGTCCCGATGCTTGAAATGCAATCTTGACTTGTAGTTGCATTAATTTGATACTATCAAGAAAACAAATCCTATTTGATTTTTCCTTCTTTCAACCCATTCAAGATGGCTACCATTTACTAAATGCCACAATGCTTTCAGTGCAATGAAGAATTGTAGTTGCATTAATTTGATATCTATATAAGAACATTTCTATTTGATACCTTTTTCAAACACAGTTGGCACCCCATAGGTTTAGGATGGCCACCATTCATTGAATGCCACAATGCTTTAAATGCAATCTTGAAATGTAGTTGCATTAATTTTAAACTGTTAGAAACATCCAATTTAGTTATTTTTTTCATGAAGAGTTGGCACCCCATAGGTTCAAGATGGCCACCAATCATTGAATGCCATAATGCTTAAATGCAATCTTGAGTTGCTGTTGCATTAATTTGATTCTTAAAAAAAAACCTTTCTTTTTTTCTTTCATGAACAGTTGGCACCCCATACATTCAAGGTGGCTACCAGTCATTGCATGCCACAATGCTTTAAGTGCAATCACAAATTGTAGTTGCATTAATCTGATACTAATAAAAAAACTAATTCTATTCATTTTTTTATTTATGAACAGTTGGCACCCCATATATTTAAGATGACTACCATTCATTGAATGCCCCGATGCTTGAAATGCAATCTCGAAATGTAGTTGCATCAATTTAATGCTAATAAAAAACAAATTCTTATCAATTGTTCTTTCATGAATATTTGGCACCCCATAAGGTGGCCACCATTCATATTAATGCAAATAGAATGCTTTAAGTGCTATCACGACTTGTAGTTGCATTAATCTGATACTAAAAAAAAAAAAATCTATTTGAATTTTCTTTCATGAACAGTTGGCACCCCATAAATTAAAAATGCACCCAGCACCCAGGTCAACAGCTATATACAGACACGTGTACCTCCCCTGCCTGTTCTCCTTCAATGCACAGTGAAGAGGGTGGGAGGGGGTGACCATCAACAGTGCATAAACACTTTGATTGGATGACAATGCAGTTTTTATATTACAACCTAAATTTGTGCAAAGAAAATCATCAAGAAATACTAAGTATTTTTTCCAAAGAATAGCTTTTCTAGAATGGCTCGGTATTCAGGAATCCTACTGCGAATAAATAAATGTCAAATTCTAATTCTAAATACCTGAAAATTGAGAAATGCTGACGTTCACGGGTTATGTAGGAAATGTACTAAAAACAGCAAAAAAGGGCAACAAAACCCAAATTTTCTCAAAAACTGTTCAGTAGGATTTTTTCTAACTGAGGTTCCACTGTTTTCTACCCTCATATTACACATTGGCATAGAGAATATATTGACACCTAGTCAGGATTTTGCGCTAGGAGCAATCTGTGAGGCGAAAAACAGCCAAAATGAGCCACTGGTCTGAAGTATAAAACTGGGCATCGATCACTATAGAGCTACAAAGAGACAGAGAATCGATGTCCAGTAAAAACATGAGGTATTGTTAGATGTTCACAGATAATAAAGATACATTGCCACGTTCCCTCAATGGAACGGTCCTGTATAGAACTACCGTAAAACCTCGTATATAAGCCGCTGCTAGTACGCGAGTCAGATCGCCGGTGCGGCTTATAGGATTGGCCCAATGTCGGGGTACAGCTTATATGAGAGTTTTTGCTGCTATGATATAGTACTAAATGCACCATCATCAGATTGCCAGTGCGGCTTATAGAATCGTCCCAAAGTCTAGGTGCGCCTAATACGCGAGTTAGCCTTATACAAGAGGTTTTAGGGTAAAGGGTCTAGAGCCATACCCAGTGGGTCCGCCATTTTAAACTTTGCTGGTTGCGGATAAAATCACTGACAAGACATACCACAATTAGTACAAATAAGAGGAAGGTTTGTGTCAGTCTTATCAGTGCCTGTTGCCGTAACCAGCGCTCCTCCCTCCAGAGCCCTATACAGTACTATGAGGCTATACCGCATCGCAACAAGACTCGGCACCACTTGTGGTGGATGTTGAAACTAGACTAGAGGGTGGTTATACTAGATGGATTCTTCATGGATGAGATATGTGAGGTAGCTTTCTGAGTGAGGTGTCTCTTGGCGTCCCCCGTCTTTCATCCACTTGCGGCCCATCTTCCCATCGAAATCAATGTAGCTAAACTCGAGTCTACTGGTTTCTGTTGCTACTCTCCCTCCCCCCCTCCCCAATACATTTCCCCCTTAGCGGCCCTTACGGAAAGAGAGCTTACTTTTCTTGGGGGGCGCCTTCTTTTTGGGTGCGTCTGTGTCATTCTCCTTCTCCTTACTCTCGTCCTTTCCATCCTCTGTCTTTACATCCTTGTCCTTTGATTCATCCGCGCTATCGTCGGCAGACTATTCACCCAAGGGAAAGAGGAAGTAACATGGAAATATGTACAACATTGTCAATAAATTATTTTGTTCTTCTTTCAACCCTTTTAATGATTTTAGATACATGTATAAATGTTAAAGTTAGAAAAAGGGTGATTTATTTGTTAAGGTCTCTGTACAACCGAATTGAAGGTTTTTCTAAATAATTTAGCCAAAAGTGTAAAAATGTGAGAGCACGCCTGCTGAGGCTGCTTCACCCTGATACTATATCTTGGATATGAAAAAAAAAGTGTGAAAATGTTTGCCAACAAATTGAACAAAGACAAAATCACGAAAAGGCTTGTACATATCATCATAGGTACTGTAATCTACCTTTTCTCCGTCTTTTTCGTCACCATCCTTTGCCTTGTCGTCCTTCTTTTTGTCATCCTTTTTCTTGTCATCCGTCTCTGGTTCGTCTGGCTCGTTTTCCACATATAAGCGGTAATAGCCGCACTTTCCAATGCCACGGTCCTGTGAGAGAATAGTTAACAAATGATGTCGAAATCTTATATTTGTGTTAAATTAACTCAAATATAAGAAGACAGATAAACTTAAAACCACCTTTCACGTTATTTTGATATACCAGACCTTTTTTTCAGCGGAGAATGTGCTCATTTTGGTGAATATTGACATATTACATCACAATGAAGACAGAATCTGCTAGGCTCGCGCTGGCCACTTGCTAGATCGGTGGTGGCGAATCAATTTACAATATGGCGGATTTTTCTGCTGTTATTTTCCCAGACTGGCTAATTCCCCTAAAAGCAGTTCTTGAATATTAATCAGGAAGATGAAAAATAAGGTCATCTATGTCGATCAGATTACTTTTATTATCTCTGTGGCAAGAGCTTAATTGTAGTCCCGTAGTAGAAAGTTGACTTACACAGGTAAGATATCCGTATCTGACACCGCGCTGCAGGGCGGTGAGAAGCATCTTTGGCCGCATCTCAATTCTCAGCGCCGGGTACTTGCCTGCTACATGCGTCACCAGCTTACCAAAGCGTACACCGCCTCTCTACACGAGCCGTTAAGGACTGAAAACTTACAAGTTCAGGGATGAAAGTCGACTATGTCAAAAAAACTTGAAGATATAACATACCTCATAACTACATTATAGAGCATATGAATGTTTATGCATCTATAGACACATATATCTAGTGCTGTGCAGCAGGATTTGTCATGTCTATATTCTCCTGGACGTTATCTCCTGCTGAGGAGAATGAGAAATCTGTCCATACACTCTCCATGCATAGCACCTTAGTTTCAGTGGCTAAGCCTCATGTGAAGAGTGTAAATGCATAGGACTATAGAGGAGAGAGAGGGCTTCAAGGTTTCTCAAGTTAACTTGAAATTTGCTGAGAAAAACTTGACACTGAGATAAATGTGGTGTAGCCTGTCTGTGTATGGGTAGGACCACTGAGGATGAACCAGTGATGATTCTGCTGTCTTATCATAGGATTACACAAACAAAATAAGTTTGTTTGAGTTTATATTGAGTAATTATCAAATATATCCTAATCCTGATTATATTTTTTTGATCTAAAAAAAACTTGATTTCAGGGAAAAACTTGAAGACTTTCATCCCTGCTTACAAGACCAGAGTATCAGTTTGCAAAAAAAACCCACCAAAATAGTAAATTTCCATGTTTGTATTTTTTATCTCCATTCGCCCCCCCCCCCCAAAAAAAGTCAACCATTATACAGTCTAGCACCCCAACCGGTCACCTTTGTCGAAACCTCTTCTGACTGGGTGGGTGATGAAATTGCATTGCATCTTTGTAAAAATGTTTGGTGCATCTTGTGCACACAATATCTAAGTTGTCAGTATCGTAATCTTGTCAAAAAGTTAAGGATACAGGGTTCTTCAACTCCTTGAACGACTCCTCGATGATGTCTCGAATCTTTATCGACAAAGTATCAGCTTTGACTTTGGGTTCCTTCTTCTTCACTTTCTTTTCCTTCAACCTGTCTACGAATGGCGAGTTTGGTTTCATGGAGAACCCATTGGGGAATTTCTGCCGCATAACCTGGAATCAGAGATACAGGTAAAACTTGAAACGACCCTTCAAAAAAAAAAGTTGTTTCAAATAACCCATTGAGAAGCACAAGAGAATTTCATAAATTCAATGGATATGAAAATAATTGTTGCACAATCTTCCAACAATTTATTTCATCTTCTATTTAACGTTTTGAACAGTATAGTAACCATCAGCAAGAGTATGCAAAATGGTCAGATCCAACCGTCAGTTATTTAAAGTTAGTTTTTTTTCTAGTATTTGATAACTTGTACACCCAATAAAGAGATTTTAAAAAGTTGTTGTATAAAGAACAGAGTATAACAATAACACCAGTGGGCCTACCTTGTTGAAGAAATTATCCTCCAGTGCGTTAGTTGCCTCATTTACACACTTCGCAAGGTAGATGTTGTAGACTTCTCCCAAGTTTAACTTGACGTCCGCCTTTTCTTCAAAATACTCGTCAATCCTGGGAGTGAATAGAAGCAGCATATTTCATGTCCATTTCAATCTCATTTGTTAGAGTAGCAACAATTTAATGCCTTGTTGATCATAAACAGGAAACCTGTACAGAGTATTGACAGTTGGACGACCTGACACATTTTGTTAGCAGCAGCCTTCTAGCAGTGTAAGTGTCTGGACAGTAGGCTACATAACAGTAGGCGCAACAGCATCATCTATGCATACCCCCCCCCCATATATGGCGTCCAATTCCTTTTGGATCCGACAAAATGCATATACAATAAAATGACCATGCACTCTTAACGTCGTTATTTCTTGTTTAAAATCACCCTTAAAGGATATTAAAGGTGAATGTTTTATAAACCTACCATTCATTAAGTGAGGCTTCTGGATTGAAGACTACGCGTTTCCTTTTACCCTCAACAGTGGTGATGTCGAATATGTTGAACGGCTTCTTCTTTGCCGAGGCACCTGTTGCAGGTTCTTCGTCAGACTCTGCAGCCGGTGGGGCCGGCTCTGGTGCAGCCTCGACTGGTTTCTCGTCCACATTCGAGTCCAGGTTGTCCGACCTTGCGGCCTTCGATTTCTTCGGCGGCATCATCTTGATAGACATTCATATGCCTTACCTGGCCTGAAATAAACAAAAAGATTAGTACAGGGTCTTGTGTCGGCTATCCATTCAAATTGAATCAATGGGACCTAGCTATACTTCAGCCGTACCAGTAGGCCTATGGCACCCAATAATTTGACTAATATAGAAGGCTACACCAAGCTGACAGCAAATGAATGCACAGCCAAACGTCGGCCGATATATTTGCCCTACTGTAGCGTTGGTCACCATTACCCTTACCCTTAAAAACAAGCAGTGGTGGGTTTGGGGAGGGGGGTAAGAAAATTTCACCCGTTTCACCGAAAAACCCCACGAGTTACTATTCGCCGAATTGTTATGTGCCAAGTAAAAAATGTTGCCCACTCTACGCGAAATCCTACAGGACCTGCCCCCCCCCCCCATTGTTAAAAAATGGTGTTCTCCCTTACTACTAGTTGGCAGCCCTGTAACTAGCTTGTAAGACTAAGGGAGTGATCATTTTTTAACAACGGGGGGGGGGGGGGGGGGGGTTTGCGGGTAGTGTTCGATTTTTTTTTACACCCCCCACTTACGGATCGAAGATCCGCGCTTGAGCGGGCCCTTTGAGGTATACCATAGTAATGCGCGGGCTTTTTGGCTCAAAACAGGTTTTTTTTACACCTCCCGCCTCCGGTCAAAGGGTCCAATTTTTTTGGTCCCCCCCCCCCCCAGTTTTAAATGATCACTCCTTAAGACTATTACGCCTAAAGAGAGTCGACATTCACTTTCAACAGTGGGTGTTGGGGGGTAGGGGGGAGAGGGGGGGTTAATTATCCAGGGTTAATCTCTATGACTGTGCAACTAGACTATATACTCAGCCTATATATTATACTGTAAACGTATATATTTTCGCGCAGCTAAATTTTCGCGCACCTAGCACATAAAGGCTGTTTCGCGCAATCAAATTTTCGCGCATCTGTAAGCATCACATCCTTAGCTACATGTCATTTTTTACGGTTTGTAAATCGGACAATTATTAAGGATATTAGAGCCCAAAAGGTTCAAATACTTAGGGTCTATTGTGGTTGGTAATATCATGGACCTGTACAATTCCATGGTAATATCACCAAGGAAGGAAAAGATTTTTTTTTTTATTCATGCTTCTTCACGGATGAAAATACCTGCTCATTGAGTCATCCATTAGCATTATAGATATGAGTAGCAATATATAGTCCTACATATCATTGGAAAGCTAATTTTCAGGGCATATTTTCGCGCACATTATAATTTCGCGCACTTAAGCATGTGCGCGAAAAACGCGAAAATATGTGCTGAGCGAAAATTAATACGTTTACAGTAGTCGCTAGCCTAGCCCTAGGCTAGGGCTAGACCTAGGCAAGACTACACTACAGACTGCAGTGAGGCTAGGATATGTCTTTGATATGTTTTGAGCCAAAGTCACCCCAAAGATGCAAAGTCACCCCAGTTAACGGTTGTAAATCAGACATGGGATATTAATGTGGATTGATTATTGTGTAAAAGTAACACTAGCAGTAGTCGGACCAGTAACCACATATCTAGCTATGACCACATGGAACAGTGTGAGACGGCCGAGGGCTGACCGCAACACTCGCCGGCCGGCCGGCCAGACAGGTGGATGGGCGGGGACGCCGCGCACCTGCCTCTCCAAATCGGTCCACCCTCCGAGGCTCGGGCGAAATAGGCGATAAAAGAATTACTATCATGATGGCAGTCACAATATACATTAGTACCATCCAGTCACCCATTGAACATAAATAGGCAGTAAATTCTGTGTCTGGTTTGCTCTTTTTGAGGGGGGTAATTTCTGTAAACAACCTGCATCAGCGCCACCCGGCCGTCGCCGCCGCAAAACTGGGCAGTCTGGTCAACATTATTTATGCACAAACATCAATGCATCGCATCCCTTTCTGATTGATGCGCTCTTTGGTGAAGCTAGGCATGGTTAAATTGAACTCACCCTTGTGAAAATAGGACGAGATCAGCCGGGATCGGTTTGTTTTGGCTGTGTTTTCAAAACCTAAAATTAGGGCATTCGAGGGGTAGATGCCGAAGTGGGATTTGTTTGGTGAAGTGACGCTTGCTCTCTGATTGGTTGATTCTCTTCATGACTGATGGGCAACATGGTGAGTGTCTTAACATGATTTCTAATTCATCCAAGTTGTAAATCCCAATTTTATAAATTCCTCTTAAGATTATCCATACAAATTCGCCAAAAATAATAGTTGAATAGACGACCGTAGACACTTTTAAAAGCTAAAAGCCGTAGCGCATTCGCAGGTACCCGGCGTTCCACTTTGAACAAACGGCTGCTCGCAACAAGCTTCAGTCTTTAGGGTAACTTGTCCAATTCTCGGACAGTTTGCTTTTCCCCTCACTGCTGAGGTCGTCTCCCTCAGTTTCTAATGTAAAAACTCTGCAGAATACATTGCCAGGGCCCCTTAGCACAATCTTAAAAATGGGCATTAGCCAAAACCTATTATTTATATATGTTATGGGGGGTCCTTTGTGGAAATTCAATGTGCCCAATTCTCGGACACCTTGCCCAGTTCCCGGACAGTCTCCCCTTTTTAAAGATAACTTGGTATGTGGAGACAGCATTACCACAATTATTGTAGTTTTGAGGACTAGATGTGTAAAAACAGTTTGCAGGTTGTTTTCTTGGGTTTTATCGGTACTTAATTATTGGCTAGACCTTGTTTGAAATAGCCATGGTACTTTGCCCAATTCTCGGACAGTGCTTTTTAGTATGGTCCTATTCCCGGACAAAATTCAGTGGTTTTGCTACCTTATTTCAGGGCATTGCTCACAGAGGGCACCACATATGCCAATATCCCTCAATGACTCACTGGGACCAATGTGACAATTCAATATCTTTAACAGACACCAAAATAGAATAAAATAGTTGCTGGAGAGAGGAGAAAACTTCTTTGGGCCGTAAAATCGTCCGGGAATTGGACCTGTCCGGTAATTGGGCAGTTTACCCTAACTTGTCACTGGTTTGTTGCTTTGTCCACGTGTTATTCATCTGGAAACAAGCAGTTGGCACGTGTCCACTTCCGCTAATGATTTGTTTTGGCAGAAGAAATGTGTATTTATGCGCATTTCTTAAGATTCTATTGTTTTCTTCTGTAGTTTTAGTGCAGGCAAATCGTCCCAGCCTAGAGATGGCCTACCGGGTTAGAAACCCGCTCCTCCGCACGGTTGTAAATCGGGTCTACAGTGATGAAGCGGAGAAAAATAGAGATCATTCACAGGTACGGTAACGGGTAGGCCAAAGCTAGGCCCTGGGTCTGGGACAACAGGCTATAAATCATAAAGATTGTTCCTAAAAAATCTTGCTATACATCACAAGATAGCTTAGATCATTACGATGTCAGAAAGCATAGATCTAGCATCTTTTCTGTACTGTAAAAATTGGATTTTTGAGAGAATTTCTCCCAAAAAAATAATGATAAAAAGTGCATTTATTTGAACTTTGTGATTTTAAGAATACACACTAAGTTTCACATTACACAACCTGATTTTGGTAGTTTTGGACAAAATCTGCACAAACCATCTAGGGTGCATCAACTTCAAGGTGTTTTCTTTCAGTTTCCATCACTTTCAATGTGACAGGGGTTCAGAAAATTGAGTTACCCCATGGACCAAAAATATGTTGCAGTCCCATAGACTTAACATAGGTCCCCAAAGGTGCCATCCTAGCCACTCTGGATGTCACCAGTCTATACACTAACATCCCAACCAAGGAAGGCATAAAAGCCGTAGCGAGAACACTGTCAATTAATAGACATCCAAATGAAAACCCCACTAATCATTCCCTTTGTGAACTGCTTAAGCTAGTTCTAACCTGCAACAATTTCATCTTTGATGATAAACACTTCCTACAAATCAGTGGCACCGCCATGGGAACCAAAGTCGCCCCCTCTAATGCCAATATCTATATGGGCTACTTTGAAAACTTGCATGTATATACATACCATCTAAAACCACTAATATGGCGCAGGTATATTGATGATATCTTTATAGTTTGGCCCCATGGCCCTGAAGAGTTGCACAAATTTGTAAGACATCTAAATGCATGTCACGAGACCATAAAGTTCACTCTAGAGTGTTCCTACACTGAATCCAACTTCCTGGATGTGAAGGTCCTAACTTGTCCAAATGGTACACTGAGCACCACCCTATATTGTAAACCAACTGATAGCCACAACTATCTACTCTACTCTTCAGAACACCCAAGGCATGTACTAAAGGGAATCCCCTATTCTCAATTCCTACGTGTACGACGTACATGCTCCAGTGTCTCTGAATTTAGACGCAATGCCCTAATGCTATGCACACACTTCCTACGCAGGGGGTACCCAAAAGACTTAGTATTCAAAGCTATAATAAAAGCTGAAACACGACATAGATCCGACCTACTAAAGGTCAAAGAAAAACCAACCGATAAAGAAAAGGCTTTCTATTGCATCATCACACACAACCCAGCCAATCCCCCAATACAATCAATTATAAAACTAAACTGGGATCAGCTGTTAAAATCCAAACTTACCCGGGTATATCATGATGCAAAACTAATCTTCGGGAAACGTAAGAATAAATCATTAAACGATGAGCTAGTTAGAGCCTCTACTAGCACTCAACCTAAAAAGGCCACACAACCACACACTTTACGTTTCCCATGCAAAATGCGGAATAATCGATTAGGATGCAATTACTGCCCCAAGATCGACCACAGTGGTTACATCACCTCCCACGTAACTGGCAAGAAATATCACACTTTGTTAAATGTGAACTGCCAAACAGCCAACCTCATATATGCCTTGACTTGCAGCAAATGCAATCAGCAGTATGTAGGCCAAACGGAGCGTGCACTCATAGAAAGGATGAAAGGGCATCGTTTTGATATAAATTCCCCTTTGGGAACAGATACCACGGTGTCCCGCCAATATAAGTCCTGTCTAAGTGAAATCGAACCAGACTCTCGCTGGTCAAAAGGCCCTATAATAAGCATTTTAAGCTTCATTAAGCACTCCCCCCACTCACCCGAGGGGCAGGCCGAAAGGAACCAAGAGGAGAAAAGATGGATGCACAGACTTTGCTCCATCACTCCAAAGGGACTTAATCTCATAGATTAAGCTATTGCATGACCATCTGGGCTAAAGAAACCGTCCCCTAGACACAAACCAGTCATATAAGCCCGGCCCGTCAATGCATCTTGGGAATTACACAGACCTATGTCTGTGCGGACAATGTCCTACCACCATTACACCACTGCCAATGTATATCAGTAAGGCCACCCCCTTAAAGGGTAACAATAGGCCCCCCCTCAGGGCACTCCACCCCCAGGGCGACCATCACCCCAAAACGATCATGTGTTTGGGGTTTTTTTTTACCCATGAAAATTAAACAAAGGTAATCCGAGATATACAAACAACACCTAATCCTTTGGCATGTAAACTAGCATTTTTCTACAATTAAATACAACAGATACTCCCCCAGGGATAAATAATCACAGATAATGTTAATTCTTTTTAAGGGTTATTTATCTATTTTTCCTGTCACTAACCTACACAGTACAATCATTAATCATTATATTATGAAATAATTGTACTCAGACTCGCGCCTGATGAGACACTAAGCTTGAAACCACACACTGTGATTTCTTTAAAATAGAAATCAAAAGTATCTGTAACTTTGGCCTCAATATATATGCTTGGAGATTAACTACAACCCAAGACTATCACTCTCCAGACATGATTCAACATGCTTCACTGTGATTGGTTGAGAGCCAGCATCCAGAACGAGGCCCTGCCATCTGATTGGCTAATGCCCTGTTGCTATAGTTTACCTCAGTGGATGCACAGAGCAAATCTGCTCACTTTGTGGTAGCGCTTGAACGAGAACAGTATCCTTTACCGTTTCTCTCTGTTTTACATAGGATGATAAAAATGTCATATTCCACTGCTTGTTTTGGGTAGTCGCATCCAACATTCTGACAAACCAGCTAGGATACACCAACTTCAATATGTTTTCTTTCAGAATCTGCCACCTTCAGTATGATAGGTCTTGAGATAATTGAGTTACCCCTTGGACCAAAAAAGTGTTACACCATCAATTTATTTCTAAAATGAGAGCAGAAAACGCCAGTGGCGCCCTCTGTAGTGCACTGTGGTGCCTACTGGCAAAGGCAATCAAATAAATCATAGACATAGACATGTAACAGGCACATTTTGCTACCCATTATAATTTCTTATCAGTACCTTTGTTCTAGGTGTGCAGGGCTGCCAAGTAGTACGCTTTTGGCGTATTAGTACGCTTTTTGGCCTCATTTTGAGCCAGAATACGCTTTTGCGTCGTTTATTGTCACTTGGGAAGAGGGGGGGGGGGGGGGTTGGTGGATGTGGGGGGATATGATGGTCATACATGTATTGCTAATACCATGAATCTAAATGGACGTTCATGCTAATACATGTGTATAAAAGGCCTAAGAATGAAAAACAGGCCCTCCTCAGGCTCCTGGCAGTACACTAGCCTGAGTCGGGACCAAAACTGGAAAAGCCTCCATGGCATTTCTCAACATGAACACTCTCTAAACATGAAACTGTATCGGATGTTTTTTTTCAGTGGTACAAAGTCAACTTAAATCATTTCCCTGAACTATTATGTGACAAATATGTTCCCTGCAATGAAGATGAAGAGACAAAGGAGTTTCTGAAGGTTTGCTTCGAGAAGGGAGATGCCGTGTTTACACAGATGTATCACACAGTGGCCAAGTCCTTCCTCACCTGGTTTATATCCAGCACATCTGCTAATGGGTAACTATCATAATTCATATTGCCGGTAATAGTAATAATAATCTGACAGCTTCTTGATTACCCGGTAGTAAACTATCTAGTACATCTTTATAAGAGTAACAGAACCAGCACCACATTTGACGACTAGAGACATGAGAAACGTTTTAAAGGAAAGCTGACATGAATGCCAATACTAGTAGCATACGAATATGTTAATACATGTATGTAAAACATCGTCAATCCGAAATACAGGGTACAGGCCATTTACAGAAATGTTTTGTGTATCATCTTTTAGGTTATTGCGGAGGGGCTCCATGTTTGTTTTCTCCAAAGCTCATCTTAAAAAGCTTCTAGCACATCCAGAGGGATGGCAAGGCAATACGCTACTTGATTTAGGTTGGTGTTACCTATTGTATCCTTCGTTTTTGGGAGCTATAAAGTATAATCTCACCTGTATGAATTACTAGAATCACGAAAAAGAGCCATACAGTTAGGTTTTCAACTAAATCTCTAAGCATTCCAGGCCGCTTATCTAGTTGCACTGTTGATTATCTTATGTATTGTTTATTGCTTTTTATAAATGTGTGAGTTTTCTTGCTAAACTATCTTAACTTTACCTGTTTATAGTGCATGTCGTACATTTACATTAATCCCAGGATGTCAATGGTGCTGCGCAAGAGATATCTTTTAGTTTTACATCTAGACACATATAATGGATTGATGAACAACAACCGGTATTTCTAAACATTCAAATATTGATTGTGTCTTCCCTCTAATCGAAATATAGGTGCTGGCGATGGGAAAGTCACCCAACAAATGGCGCCGCTTTTCAGGGATATATACGCCACAGAGATGTCCACCACCATGAATTGGAGACTCACAGAATTAGGATACAAGTGAGTTTGGCTAGGTCTTTGTTGGATTTATATTTTTATAGTAAATAAGATCCTGTGGAGTGTTAGAGTACGATCAGGTCAAGACCTTTGTTTTATGGCTATGGCAACAAACAGCACTTGTAGTATTAAATGTAGAATTAATTTCATTCTGTCAAAAAAAAATAAGGATAGGTAGAATGACCCTCTCTGTTTTTGCTCATGTAGGTCTCTCGGCATAGATGAGTGGCATAATGGAGAGCGGCAGTACGACCTCATCAGCTGCCTAAATTTGTTGGACCGCTGTGATAAACCGATGACGCTGTTGCGTCAGATTAGAAAGTCGCTGACACCCAGAACTGGTAGGTTCCTGACCATTTCAATAAATATTACTACGTATAACCCGCACCCATACTTTGAGTTTAAACAGAATTACTGAAAATGTCCAGTTTAAAACTATAGTATACTTCCAACTAAACTCGTTTAACCAGCACTACACACAGGGAGAACCCTACAACCCGCACCGTTAACCCCTGGGGTATATGCAGGAATTTACAGTATGCCTGCCTTCCCTAAATGGCCTACACTGGAAACCAATCTTATCCCTCATTATTTGCAGGTCGTGCCATAATTGCTGTCGTCATTCCATATTCCCCCTACGTTGAATACAGTAAGTCTCCATAATCAGATTTTGAAAAGAATATCGACATTTTTAATAGGTCATTCAATATATCATATCATCGAATAATTACTGGACATCGATTCTCTCTCTTTGTAGCTCTATAGTGATCGATGCCCAGTTTTATACTTCAGACCAGTGGCTCATTTTGACTGTTTTTTGCCTCACAGATTGCTTCTAGGACAAAATCCTGACTAGGTGCCAATATATTCTCTATGCCAATGTGTAATATGAGGGTAGAAAACACTGGAACCTCAGTTAGAAAAAATCCTACTGAACAGTTTTTGAGAAAATTAGGGTTTTGTTGCATATTTTTGGTGTTTTAGTACATTTCCTACATAAACCGTGAACGCCAGCATTTCTCACTTTTCAGGTGTTTAGAATCAGAATTTGACTTTTTTAAATTCGCAGTAGGATTTCTGAGTATCGAGCCATTCTAGAAAAGCTATTCTTTGGAAAAAATACTCAGTATTTCTTGATGATTTTCGTTGCACAAATTTAGGGTTGTAGTATAAAAACTGCATTGTCATCCAATCAAAGTGTTTATGCACTGTTGATGGTCACCCCCTCCCACCCTCTTCACTCTGCATTGAAGGAGAACAGGCAGGGGAGGTACACATGTCCGTATATAGCTGTTGACCTGGGTGCTGGGTGCATTTTTAATTTATGGGGTGCCAACTGTTCATGAAAGAAAAATCAAATAGATTTTTTTTTTTTTTTTAGTATCAGATTAATGCAACTACAATTCGTGATAGCACTTAAAGCATTGTTATTTGTATTTGCATTAATATGAATGGTAGGCCCCTTATGGGGTGCCAACTATTCATCAAAGAAAATATAAGAATTTGTTTTTTATTAGCATCAAATTGATGCAACTACAATTCGAGATTGCATTTCAAGCATCAGGGCATTCAATGAATGGTAGTCATCTTAAATATATGGGGTGCCAACTGTTCATGAATTTAAAAAAAAAGAATAGAATTAGTTTTTTTATTAGTATCAGATTAATGCAACTACAATTCGTGATTGCACTTAAAGCATTGTGGCATGCAATGACTGGTAGCCACCTTGAATGTATGGGGTGCCAACTGTTCATGAAAGAAAAAAAAGAAAGTTTTTTTTTTAAGAATCAAATTAATGCAACTGCAATTCAAGATTGCATTTAAGCATTATGGCATTCAATGACTGGTGGCCATCTTGAACCTATGGGGTGCCAACTCTTCATGAAAAAAACAACTAAATTGGATTTTTTTAACAGTATAAAATTAATGCAACTACATTTCAAGATTGCATTTAAAGCATTGTGGCATTCAATGAATGGTGGCCACCCTAAACCTATGGGGTGCCAACTGTGTTTGAAAAACGTATCAAATAGAAATTTTCTTATATAGATATCAAATTAATGCAACTACAATTCTTCATTGCACTGAAAGCATTGTGACATTTAGTAAATGGTAGCCATCTTGAATGGGTTGAATGAAGGAACAATCAAATAGGATTTGTTTTTTTGATAGTATCAAATCAATGCAACTACAAGTCAAGATTGCATTTCAAGCATCGGGACATTTAAAGAGTGATAGCGATCTTGAATTTATGGGATGCCAACTGTTCATGAAAGAAAAATAGAATAGATTTTTTTTTATTAGTATCAAATTACTGCAACTGCAATTCGAGATTACATTGAAAGCATGGTGGCATTCAATGAATGGTTGCAATCTTGAATTTTGAAACGAACATACACACAGACATATTCATAGGCATGAACATGGTGTTCTCCTTCATATAGATATTCATGGATTTCTACTTCTACTAAATATAGCTTTCTGTTAGAAGGATTCTGTTACATGGATGTCGATGTCCAGTTTTAGATATATATCCATATAGTGCATTGGAGTGCTATAATGTTGGACTGCTGTATATTACTGAAATTGAAGGTGTATAATTACTATTACCGTAAAACCCCGCCTTTAAGACGGATTTATTTTGCCATTTATTTTTCCTACAAGACGGAATTTTTACCCAAAGTAGGGGGTCGTCTTAAAGGCGGGGTTTTGACAATTTTGATTTGGAAAAAAGGGCAGAAAAAAAAGAAAAGACATATCAGCAAAATGGTACAATTTATCAATTTTTCCTTTATTAGTTTTTGAATGTAACTTGTATTGTACTGCAGGCTATACTAATTCACGGAAAAAACAATCAAAAACTTGTAATTTGGGTGATTTAGAGGGGGTCTGGGGGTTGGCAGGACCCCAAAAGTCGGGGGTCGTCTTAAAGGCGGGGTTTTCCAAATTGTCATACTTTTTTTACACAAGACGAATTTTTTTATCAAGTTAGGGGGTCGTCTTAAAGGCGGGGTCGTCTTAAAGGCGGGGTTTTACGGTATACATTCTAAAGTTTTAATAGGTAGAAGTTAATGGGGCTGAGTTAACCAATTGATGAGAACATCTTGAGATAAATGAGTCTTGTATAATGGGAACAAACCCCTCAATAAAATGCATTCTTTTTATGAAATAAAATTCTCCATTGTAGGTTCGGACCATAAGCCTTCTGAGATGGTGACAATAAGTGGGAAGAGTTTTGAAGAACAGGTCGGGAATTTGGTGCGGCACATGTTTGAGCCAGCGGGCTTCGTTGTGGAGCGCTTCTCGCGTCTACCCTACCTGTGTGAGGGCGACCTGGAGCGCTCCTTCTACGTCCTGGACGATGCCGTCTTTATCCTCAAGCCCTCTTAGTGTGAAATTACCTCACCATTATTAAAGTTCTGTGTAAGGGAGTGGTTTTGATTTTACACAGGGGCTGGGGATGTGGGTGGATATTAGCATGACCCCCTCCCCATGTTGTCAAAAGATGACCACTCCCCAAGTTGAACATGGTTATATCCACTGTAGGTGAAGGTGTGTGTTCTGGTCTTCTGTTTCTTCAAGCAGTGCCTCAGGTATATTAAGGATCCACTCATCAGTTTATCTATAGTAGATACAGCCTTGTTCAATTCATGACACACAATCATGATTATGTAGATGCATAGATATGCCACTTCAGAAGATCGATGTATTGCAACCTGAACTAAATTGTGTTCATTAACACCAAGGCACAAAGTCTAATGGGTCAACATGTGATGCAAATCAAGTTACCTCATCGCTAAAATGGACTAGGGTCACGTCTATATAATGTAAAATATATATGTGTGACGTGTGTAAGTGTAATAATATTTTATTTTGAAGAGCTTTTCTGTGTGGTTTATGAAGTCCGAACAAAAATAATAATCAAGTACCTTACACTGTGCCTCGATAAGATCCTTATCCCCGCTATCACTACTGAGTGCTGTGTCAACGCCTTGTCATGCTACATACTACTACTGGTGCATTGTGATTCACATATCTGTAGGTGGCTTTGTGATTCACATATCTAGGTGGCTTTGTGATCCACATAATCTGTAGTGAGGTTTGTGATTCACATATTTGTAGGTAGCTCTGTGGTTCACATACTTGTAGTGAGGTTTGTGATTCACATATCTGAAGGTAGCTTTGTTATTGACTCAGGGAGCCTTGCTCCTAGAGTCTTATGCGACGCCTCTGTGAGACGTTTTTCAGGGGAATTCTTTTTTTTTTCATTTTCCAAATTTATCATAGAAACATTAGGCCCATTGATCAGAAGTACACAAAATCGGATAATTGAAGTGTTTTCCTACCCAGTGATGCAAGAAACATTCTTGTGCCCCTACTGGAACCCCCTGAAAAAAATTGCTAAAGTAGACCTATCCAAAAAACATAATTTTTTCCTCACTGTAGACAAACATCAAAGTACTGCTGTAGACATTTGGTCGATTTCGGCATTTAGTGTTAAACCTATGGGAGATCTGATTTTTAGCAAGGTGAGACGCTTTTTGTCAGACCAAGAAGGCATGGGAAGAGATGTGTGGACGAAAATCGAGACTCTAATATACATACACCATACACACACACTATACACACACCATACACACACACCATACACACACACAATACACACACAATACACACACGCCATACACACACACCATACACACACACCATGCACACACACCATACACACACACTATACACATACACCATACACACACACCATACGTACACACTATACACACACACACCATACACACACACCACACACACACTATACACACATTATACACACACACTAAACACATACACACACACACACACACTATACACTCACACCCTGAGTCTTTTGTGATTAGGATCACACGCTAGATTTTTCACGTATATGTGGTCAGCATTGTGATTCACATATATCTAGAACAGCCGAGCTGTTCCTTGATCAAGTTTTCCAATTAGCACATGAAGTGAAGAGAGTCCTTGCCTTGGAATATTTTGTAACAAGCTACCAACAATACACATGTCTCATATCAACCACGTTGCCACTTCAAACTGTGAGAAAGATATAGATTTAGGTCCAAGAGGTGATCATGCATTGTGTATAGATGTCGGGTATTTCCCATATGCATGAAATGTAATGATGAAAAGACAATATTTTTGGAAGTGCCTACATACTTCAGATGATCACATGTCTCATTTTAGAGTGTGTCAACAGATTCCAACTTATATTTAAAAAAGAAAAGCTGTGTCGGTACACAAGCTGTGTGAAAAATGCCATCATAAAGTGAAAAGAGAACCCAGCAGTTTGGATGTTTAGCCAAATAGATTAATTACTTCCATAAAATTCCAATGTATTACGGATTTTCCAGTACATGTATTTATATTTATGTATTTGATAGAACAAGATTGAAATAAGCCTAGAACATCTTGTACAAAGGCTGTTTTCTACCAATATCCCATGAAGATGCAGAAATGACGAAGCTCGCCATTCATAACCGTCCAGCATACAATCACTATTGGATGTCAGAATAACAAAGGATTGTTTAATAATGACCCGTGTAAAAAAAAAAGTAATGTATGACAAACGAGGAGAACGAGATACTTAACACTGCTCAAGATTAGTGTATTTGAAATAAAATGTATTTCAACTCATGAACGATGAAATCAGAACTGACTGTCATGTACCTCCGTCTAGGTATTCATTTGTAGGATTACTGCCAAATGCTCAGAGCACTCACCTACGCGTTCACTGTGTTATATGTAGTGCAATATATCACTGCATGCAACAACAAAAAACTCTAATATTGTGACTTTCATAATTTTAGCACCATTCTGTGACATACAAAGAGAAAACTGTTTTGGCAGGAGCACTACTTATTAGATTTCTCAATATTGTAGAGCTAAAAGCAAAGATTAGTGTACTAATCTTTAATAGCTTTTGTGATGATAACATGAGAGTTCCTGAGTGTTGATGTTGTATAATATGAGTAAATCAGTAATGTCCATGGTGCTTTAAACGAGCATTGAACACGCTGTGTGTGATACCCAGTAGTGGCACACCATTTTGTACAGCTATAATAAATGCATGTTTCATATATAATGACAATAATAACGGTTATGGTTATCACAAAGTGGTAGGTATTTCTATGGTTCATATTTTGTCAACATATTTTTATGTCAACAATATTTGTGAGATACTCGGTTGGGAAGGGACCATTTGAATAACAAGAATTCCGTAGTAAAACAACGCAATTGTTTAAACGACCTGGAAGTGTTGATCCGCTTACAATGTAGTGAATGTAAAGTTTATCATTTATAAACATGCATGTCAAGCCTGCAGGGATTTCGTTACCGGTACAGGATTTAGCTATGTGATGGTATTATTTGTAGCTATATTTTGTTGCTGCTGTTTTAATAAAAGAAGTATAATTATCACCAATGGCGCCTTATTCAATCATTTTCACCCAGTATGCTATCTAGTGGCTGATGGGATATTACTGGCACCCGCGTTACAATTGCACCCTATTTATACCTATCTATCAATAATATAACTTGAAAATAATGATACCGTATTGTTATATAAAAGATTTTAGAGGGATATGGACTATAGCCATGTTCAGAGATAATGCGCCTACCCCCCCACCCCAACCCAAGCCAACCCACCCCACCCCTCCCCTCCCGACGCTAGATCTAGATTTAGGGGTTTTCTGCGCGGGAAACATTATATTTAGACGCGTGGCGCCGCCTGGTGTAAAACTCTCGAACGTACTTTTCACCAGAGGGCTCCATCAGTTTCCGGCTTCGCGGCTGCGACCAGATCCGGAGTTCGTGCAAATGATTAATGAATTTGCTTTAAAATGACGTTATGTACGTCCATGAGAAGACGCCACTTGACAGGAGTGTTGTGGGTGATGTGTTCTGTAAGTGTATCAAATATATAGTTCATACCTATTAGGCTAAAAAGATGCTGTCAAACATCGTTGAGCGATAATAGAGGGATTTAGGGCCTACCTCCTCATACAAAGGTACTTAGTAGTGCCCCCCGGGGGGGGGGGGGCACTTAGTATATTTTGTATACACAGGTGTGCGGCTGGCAAGGGTAGTTTTTCAACAAAATCTCCCTAGCAAGGGTCCTGTTTCAGAGAAAAATGTCCCTAGCAAGGGTCTACTTTTGACCATATCGCCCTAGCAAGGGTCACTTTTTCACCAAAATGAACTGTTTTTCAACAAAATGTCCCATTTTTGCGCTAAAATTTGTGCGCACGGGTAAAATTTCTCGGTGAAATTACTCATCCATTGTACATTTTGTGTTTTTCCTCTAGGATTTTTCGGCCAAAGTGCCCTAGCAAGGGTAGGTTTTTGAAGCAAAAGCTAGCAAGGGTAAGGGTTGTCAGTGGTCCAGCCGCATACCCATATCAGAAAAAATTCAAGTACCCCCCCCCCCCGGGGTAGTGCCTATCCCTACCCTAGGTCTTGTAGATCTACTAGTTTTAGATTTACCTGGCACAGTAGGCCTACCCTATGCGAGTCATTTATTATTCAGCCGAGCGGGGGGGGGGGGGGGGGGCTTTGGGGAAATAGGGGGGGGGGGGCTCATGAAAAACAGGCCCTCGAAAAGCCTCCATTCCCTATTCAGGCTATTGCCAGTTACATTATTTATTGTACTGGCTATGACTTGAACAGGGCTCAATCATAGACTATATTAGAAGTATTATCACAAAAGCTGTGTATAGATTTTAATTGCACTCTTGACAGCTTATCAAGAAGATATAGAGCGAAGAAGCCATTGAATCATATGTTAAGCATATAATACTACATTGTAATCTGCCGGAAATTCAAAGTACCAGCAAAAGCACTGAAGAAAAATATATTAAGTTTACCACTGCCACAGACCTCTCTATGTCTATGCCACTGCTTATGACAAGCATCGTGATAATAGAGAGGTCTCAAATATTAGCTGTAGGCCTAGAACCATATTGTTTATCATCAAATCGGGAGCCATCAACTGTATTTATTCTTATATAAAAACTGTATAACTCCATCAATGCTGACTCTGTACTGACATAAATGTATCCTTACATTAGTCAATAAAGTCATCTTGAATCTTGAATATCCATGCTGTGGGCGGGGGGGGGGGGGGGGTCGCAGTTGAAAACGGTCCAATTTAAATCTACCTGCGAACATGTATAATTCCGCAGGGCCATTCCGCAGGGCCCGCAGGGCCCGCAGGGCCCGCAGGGGGGTCGAGATTACTTTTGGCTAACTGGTTGGGGGGGGGGGGGGGAGGTCGGAATAAAAATTGCAGTTATGAGAATTTCAACCAAGCCTCCCCCCTTAAATTTCACTTGTCATTGTGCTAGTATAAAATGCATCACTTCCAGGAGCTACCGGTAGTGGATTTCCTACGGGTAGGCCTACTGTGTCTCTGCGGTCAATGTCGGATCTCCTGTACTACCTTTCTACTACAATATACTATTAGTTAGGTGTCTGAGTAGGCATATAAATGATCTTCCTTAGTTCCTATCTAGCATTTCTCGTTCAACAAAATGTCAACAAATATTGAGTGCAATTCGGGCAAGTAGGATCCACATGAGGCACTTTGGCTAATATACTTTACTTTACTTGTAAATGTTTTTATGTCATGTTCTTTGCAGATTCTACCCACGATTACTGGGAGTGATATTAATGATTGTGACCGAGTGCGTTCTCGACAAGTTCATAAAGTTATAGAATCAGTAAGTCAAGTGTTTATTTGTTATTACTGTACCGTATATGTTCATTGCTGTATACCTGTGATTGTGTTGTGCCTATCAAGCACCATATAAATAAGCCTAAGTGATTGGGTTTTCTTTAGCAGTCTTCCAGTACCGGGTATAAATCTGGTTCTAAAACATTTACCAGTATCGTTTATTTGTCATAAATACATTACCCAACACAGGACTAGAAGAATGCAACAGCTCCCAAGGAAAAACATGTTTATTAAACATCTATTACCCGAGGTATTTCATGTTGATTTCAAAGATTTATAAGTCTGATTAGCAAAATTCCCAGATTGATATTGTATGGAAAATTTTAAGCATTGGTTTTCCTGTTTTTGAAGAGTATACTACCGGAATATGAACGCTTAAAAATCAAGATGCCGGAGGGTTGTCTGATGGACCTCGACCAAAGTGTCTACGCGGCGCAGGAGAAGATGAAGCACAAGGACCACCCCAACAAGTGGGTCTGTTACCAGTGTGGGAAGTCCTTCTATGAGGAACGCTACTTGGATTACCACCTTAACAACAGACACAGCTTCTTACTGAGAGAGGTAGGTGTAATGGCCAGTGAGATTGTCAATATATGGAGGAAATAAGTCATACATCATTTAAATCATGTATACCGTACATTAACATAGGCTGAGTGAATCTTTTTTTATTGCTAAAAAAAATACAAATTCAAGTTGGTATTTCATGCATATAATATTATAAACATTTCATTGTCATCAAGATAAAAGCATATAAAGACCTTTTAGAGACAAGGGTTTGCATTTAAATAAACCCCTTGGAATACCTCAGTAAGAGTTGGCTCTTTGAATGAGCCATAGAAGATGTATCTCTGACCACGCTGTTTTAGTGTCATATGTTAACTGAATATAATGTAATACATGTTTGATGTTGTGTCAGGGAGCGGAGGTGCGGTGTCTAGCTGACCTGTGTGACGTGTTCCGCTGTGAGGTGTTGGCGGACAACGCGCGTCCCAGCTACTGGACGCACGCTCTGTGTAACGCAAACAAGCTGCAGAAACACAGAGACCACTGCCAGGTAAGCTATAGGATAACAGGCCATAAGCCTATCCCTTAAAGTTTAACAGCTGGTAAACCGTTCAGGGCATCATAGGGATTTAGTGGCTTAAAGCGTTAAAAAAGTGTCAGGGTTCTGGACCCATATTAACAGTACGCTGATAGAGAAGATCCATGAGTAGCCATTAAAATATTTCTTGATTAAAAGAAATAGAATAGACAAATTTGACCCACCTTAAAAGTATGTACCGCTAAGTCTGATTTATCTGTCCAGTCTCGTGCTAGTTATAGGGTTTAGTTCTTGCAAGTACGACTGACCTCCTTATTAAGAAATGTATTTGACATTGATCAATAGTTTTCATCATGAATAAAAGTATAAAGTCGTCTTATAGTGCATGCATTTCTCTTTATAGGAGTTGGTAAAGCAGTGTGTCCCTGCTCACTTAGAAGAGGCTGATAAGAAAAGTTTAACAGGTAAGACAGGGTCGCCACATTTTGTTAAATCTTAAAGTTTTAATAATATCAAAGATGAAATGGATACGCTATTATAGCGGACTTGATGTATGCAGTCAGAATGCTGGTGTAATTCTCTCTTTTGAGTACAAAACGAGAAAAACAAGTGATTCAGAGTTTGAAGGAAAACAAATGAAAACTCCTGACAACATGGACATATATCAGTATGTTGACCCATATCAATGTACCGTATTAACTATACTTTTGCCTTTTTCAGATGCGCTCAATAATAACCTCTGTAGATATCTAAACTGCAAAGAGTATTGGGACCTACCGCAGCAGGTAAGTTGAATGATAACCCGGTTCATCTCTTTTCATAAATTCATATTTAGTTCATCATTAATACAATATAAAAAGTTAAATTTTCCGTTGCTTAATATGTGCATGTTTATATCATAACTTATACGTGTAATACTAATAACCACCACTACTTGTGAAGTTTTATACAGCCTTAAGATACCTGTTGCCAAGTCTGGTGATCTGGAATAAAGAACAGGATCCCCAGAATTTAGCCTATTGTAAAAGGCCGAAAATAAATGAGTTGTGATTCAGGTTCAAGTTGAGAATAAACTATCTACGGAGGGGATGTCAAATTGTTAAATGTCTTTTTTGATAAATAAAAAAAATTACCGTCAATTTAGAGCCGTATATAAAAGATTCAAGTCTATGAAGTTCATCTAGGACGGGGGTTGATCCTTTTGTAGTTGTTGGCCTCACTAGGTTACATGTATTTGTAGGTGAGCCCGCTGAGCACGGCGCTGTACGTAATGGCCTTTATGGTGCTAAGTGTCGGCCTCTTCATCTACTACTACATAGCATATACTCACTTTTAGTAAGTTACACATTGTTTATTACTACATGTACTAAATTCCTGACTTATAGATTTAATTGTGTATATTAGATATACATTACTATATATATTATATATAGTCTTAGTATCGTTGTTACAAAGAATGTCAACCAAGTGATTCTCAGAACTAACCATCCATATAGGTTACGAGAGATTTCCTTCTTCCTAGATTGAACAATGATGACTGAAGTAATGATATGATCGAATCGAGAAACTAAAGAAAAAAATGAAATTGCATACAACTATAATATCACCAGCAATCGCGATACCTGATCCCTCGAATATTGTTAGACATTCAGGTAATGTTTGTATATTTTAATGCATCTTTCATTTTATATCAATAATTTATTAATACAAATGAAATAAGCAACATTACACTTGGTTGCAGTACGGATGACTCGCTGTTCGACCAGCTTAAAAACGAAGACCGCCGACCATCACAACACATACGCTACACACAGGTTCCGGGGCAGGGAGAACTCCGATACCGCTCGTCCCACAGATGACACCCGCTCACCGGGCCGGCCGCTGACACCGACATACTTCTCACCTGTAGGGGGGTCAGCAGCAACTGACAACAGTCTAATACTGTATATACTGATTTATATATTGTAGCATTGTTGGTGCATTCTGTATGGAAGCATGATATGCATTTATTTTTATTTCTCGTTTTTTCACTGATTGCAACTGATTTGTAAGCGTATTTATTTGTATGTAGTCAATAGCTCTGAGTATGATTGTTAACGTTTCTGTTTGATGATAGAATGATGATGCAAGTTTATTGAAGTCGCCATCTATATTTGTACATTCATATATAGATACATGGCCACTTCCCTTCGTCACTTGCTCCAAATTATGATGATTTTCCTTAGATTATTGTACTAAGAACATAATCTGTTAAAGTGTTGCAGCTCTTACTTTCCGATAACATATACTCTTTTCTCATTATTGTGTGATGTCATATTGTAATATGAGATTAATCAAAATAGATAACCGATATGTAATACGTGTATATGTCACAACCAAGTCTTGAGTAAGAGAAGGACATTGTTTGCGACATGAATTTATATGTAAATACCTTTTCACTTTGTGAACTCTATATAAAACGGGTAATAACCCGGTATAATATACCGTTTTTCAGCTGACATTGTACATTTAAAGGACACATTTTCCTATCATTAGACATAGTATTAAGGCAGACTGGTTGCCTGGTACAATGTACAACGGTACCCGCTAACATATGACTTATAGTTATCAGGCCTCCCGCACCCAGAGTGCTTGAGGGGGTTGTTGTATTTCAACCTTTAGATGGGGCTGTAGACAGACTTGCACATATCAGTATTGTACATTATAAATATATAGATGGTCCCTCTGCGGTTTTCTGCCCAATCCGCATGATTCTGTAGCCTTTATTAGTATATAGACAGTGATGCTGACACTGTTGATGGGAGCATTTAGCCACTTTCCCCAAAATCTTATTGGACCAGGGAAATCATGTTATTCTCCCTCCTCTATGTAATGTGTTTTGAAAGCTGTGCAGAATGTATGCAATTTCTCATTCAGACCAAAAGAATTGATATTAATTAGTCCGATAATCTATATACTTCATTAGTTGAGAACCTATGATAAGCATTCCACGTTGTACAGAATTGCTACTTTGTATATTGTAGTGTATATATATATATATATATACATATGGGTTATTTTATTTTTGTGTTATGATAACTCCTCGCAATATTTGGATATACAGTTGGGTTACAAATGGGACATTGATGCAGATATCTCAACCTTTTCAAAATAGTTTCCAAGTAAGCGTAGAAAGGATGTCTCTTTATTTAAATGTTAAAATTATAATTGTGAAAGATCAAATAAATAAAGGATTGATCCAATTAGCCGGGCTATTTAATGCTATCGAGCTGGTAACAATCATGACTTGTTTATATATATATGTATATACATTTTCTGATAGAATTCTTTATATTGTCCATTGCCATACAAATAGTTCTGATGTCTTTAAATGCTGGGGGGTGGGGGGGGGGGGGTGTACTATCAGTCTCATTCTATTAACATTGCAACTTGCTGATCAAATTTCTGCTTGATAGGTCCAAAGTTACTGCCACAAATATGAAGCTGTGGTCCTTGGACCTGATAAAGACTTGTACTTATTTGTTGCTTGTTTTAACTCTTGAAATGTCTGGGCTCAACTTTTGTAGTGTTGACAAAGTTCAAACTGAGTCTGTGATATATTCATAAGTTGACCAAATGAATAAAATAAAAACTCAATAGAGTTAAACTAGGATATTCTGTGTTATTTTGAATTCATTTGTATTTTAACATAACATGAAAGATTTAAAGACAGTTAGTGACGTTTGACAGTTTTATTCAAATTGCATCTCAAACGACAATAGAATATGGTTCAACACGGTATAGTTCCAATCTCCAGTTCTGAGCTGTCTGTCCCAGAAAATAGGCTCCACTATTTGACCGGTCATGTTCCTTAGCTGTCTAAGCTATCGTTTATACATTTTCACATTGAAGAGGTTATTCCAACACATTTCCACAAATGCTATACACCTGTAGTTTTATGTACAAATGTACCAGCGATAAGTGCAGGGGTAAGCTAGATTATGTAGTTCATTAGGTAACTATTTGTAGCGGTATGTGTCAATTTTGTCAACATAGACAAAGAGAATATCTCAATTGGCTGAATATCATATTACATGTATCTCAAAATTACATTTTTCTTTGATATAGATAGGTATTGACAGTACTTAAAGTACTGGTTTGTTGTGGTTACACCCTTAACCAACACATGGATTTAGCTGAAATGCAATATCTCACTCATATTTATAGGACACGGGAGAATGTCATCTTTTTCATTTGATATGTCAGACATTCATCCTACGACATACAAATTATTTAAACTATCACTTTGTAGAGTTGACATACGTAGCTGAATTCGCCGGATTATCCACAAATTGAATGATGGAATGAATTTGATCTACAAGTTACCATGATCGCTGCCTATTTTGTGTCAAACAAAAAAAGTACAAGCCAACATCATGTGGCCCTACAAGTATTATTAAAGGTTGCCTGATAACATCTGTTCGAGTGAAGACTTTAATAGCCTTTTCTCACATCATTTTAAGCCTAGTGCTTACGACTACTAGATTCGACCTTATTGAAAGCGCTGCCATTTTCTATACACGTATCTGATCGTATGCAACTCCTATTAAACAAAATCGTAATGTTGTACCAGGGAGAGTATAGCCTATACCAAGAGAGTGTGCAACTTCAGAATTCTACTATTTCTCTCTTTAACATAACTATAATATATGGCATTAAGACACAAGTACTTAAGGCAATTAAGAAGGAGATTGGTTTACAGAACTGTCATCGGTATTAACACGATAATGCACAGTAACCAGATCTACTTCAGAAACATCATCTTCAGATGGACTATGGCAAACCAACTACACCTACAGATGGACTATGGCAAACCAACTACACCTACAGTCAGCATATCACCTCATCTACATAGAAAATCTAGTCCTAATTATCACTCTATTATAAAAAGCATCTACACTACTACATGTATCTTTCTTCTATTTCTAAACACTAGATTTAATAAAATGTCGTATTTTACTTGCACGTAATGTCAACAAATTGCCTTCTTACCTACAAGCAGCACCAATAATTCAACAAGCAATAGATCTCTATTTTCTCTTTCATGTCAACAAAACATGATCATGTATATTCTCCTATATACTTTGATCACTAATATATCGCTACTTTCCCTCTCAAATTTGACAACCAAATGAGGCCATTATCGTTATTGACATTCAAAGTTCAATTTTTAAAATATATATACCGTTGAGTACATATGGAAACTGTAACACTTGGTTTGATGTCTGAAACTGTTAAAATGCCCTTGATACTCAATACACGGCTATGGGGAAATGTGAGCAAACCCAACCATTCCAAGTGATGACATTTCAAGTCTTGAGTGGAAACCCTTGTGTTAAATGGAAATATGAAAATATGTGACAGACCGGCAGTGAATTTATATGCCAATGCCGGTGTTCACCCCGGGTCATCAGTAATTTAGCATTGCTTAGTCGCAAAAGGTGTCAGATGCCACAAAGCAATAGCGTTTTTAATGTATAGCTGTATTCTATTCACACATCGACAACAAACGCTTCATATGGAATACACAAGCTGTCCAGACTCCACATCTATGCAATAGCTTTACAGAAATGTATATACGTGTTGGGCATATCTAGGGCCTATAAGTGGTCATCCTATTGAACACATTTAATCTTAATGATTCACAGTTATAGAATCTAATGGACTGATCGACTTTTTGCCTTAATGACTATCCCTGCATGATTAATGGTTACATGACCATGGCTGATCCATTTGAGATAACAACGCTTAAATCTGTTAACATCCGTTTATCTAATGATGTTTGATACTTAGTATCATTCCGTAATAAGAATACCATTCAAATATCATTAGAACTGTACACTATGGCAATTATAAAAACAATTGCAAAACACATTTACTTAAAAATAGGTAACATTTAGTTTTGATTTCCCGCTTGTTATTATAAGAATTTATGAGGGCACATGATGAAGGGGTGGGGAAGTATACATCATATCAAAGAGATTGAAGTATTATTCATGCATGTCCTATTAAAAGCATTTCTTGGACTGAATATGTTTATATAGGCGTAAATAGTGCAAAGGCTAATAAATAATGGTGATATTATTATATGCATCGGTGTTCCTTTCCCATTGCGAGGTGAATGAAAGAAGGCCAGAGTAATTTTCATACCGTTTTTTTTTCTATCTATGTGTTTTATCCATTTAGATACTCAATGGTGGAGTAAGTTTCAAATAGATAGCAAAACAATGCATTGCCATTTGTCTTGTTTCCCTATATTCATATTGTCATTTATATAATATTGTAACATATCATACCAGCAGCCTTGTTATTATATAGTTCCTGAAAGTTTGTAATATTCTTTTAAGCGTTCTTGTATTTACACTATTTTACAGGACATTTACTTGACACATAAACATAAAAGTAAATGATAAACCCACCATTAATTAAAATGAGACTCAAATCATAAAAAGCTTAATTAAAAGTATAATGTAATAGATAATGTCTAAAATTAGAGATCTGGTGTTAAACAAATCTATTCTATAAGCGTGTACAGTGTAAATGTGTACGCGAGGCCAAGTTTGACCGAGCATGGAGGAAAGTCTAGGGTCTGATCACAAATCGAGCGATATAAACTTTATCTGAGAAACCCTTCGCTGAAAGCTCACTTATTATGATGAGGAGATCATACTGTCTCTTTATCCATAAATATCATTTACATGTGTATGGCATATGTATGTTTATAACATCCAAGTTTACAGGAATATTGCTGTTTGTGTAACAAGTTACTTTCAAGTGATAGAAGACATATTACATTGAATGTCCACATGGAAACGACATACAAGGCTTATGGCAGTACTTATCGAAGAACCCGAAGAAGCGACTCGAGATGGATAAATGCAGAATATATTTTACAAACATAATTCAAAGAGATATGAAGTTTTTCCTGGGATCACAATATCATAGAAATGCTTGTAGCAGTGATGAAATTGTTATTCTGTGTAATGCAAAGACCAATTTACAGTGATATGTTCAGGAAGCTGATTGACATTTTTCAAGAACCCGCTTCCTATAATGAGTATATATTCAATAAATAAAAAGAAATAGGAACACAAGTTTTGATAGTCACAAAAAGCTTGTGATACAGTTATGATACAGTTGCACTGCATAGTTTTTCTGTCGTCTGCTTGGATATCGGCCCGTCGCCATTCATGCTAATCTTTGTCGTACCAATCACACACATCTCTTTTGTAAGTGACGTCATTCCGGGAACCAGCGTCTCACTGCCCAATGACGTCACACCATTAATGCCTTGTGATGTCGCTTTCTTTATCTCCTCCTCTATTGACAATGCCATTTTTGTAGAGACTGTGTCCTTTGTCAGTTCTGTCATTATAGGTGACGTCACATTTGATGAAGTCACAGTTGATGACGTCACGTTAGCTAACGTCTTGTTGGTGTCACGTGACGTGTCGGATATGACGTCCCAGCTGTAGGTGGAGGCTCCCTCTGGTGACGTCATAACTGAACTTGTGGCACTGTAAAGAGGAAAAATGGCATTAAAACAAGTTTAAAGTGGGAGTACCTAAATGCTCTAAAATCTGCTAAAGCCAATACTTTCATCTCAAAAGCCATGCTACTAATCATTTATGGTGCATACATGTCATTTTATTGATTCTTAAACAATTTTAATGTTCTTTATCATAGTTACCATAACAATATGGAGGCTTCATGTGCCTATCAGAAGAACATGGTGTCTAAAAGGACTCTATAACCTATGTTATTAAGTTACACAAAATAAATCATCACTGCCATTCACTATGTCACAAGCTCCCTTAAGATATCTTCATACCTGGGTTTGTCTGGGCAGGCTGCTTGGTCGGCCTCGGCCTCTGATGCCTCGTCATGCTCCGTGATGGAGCCCTCACTACGCTGGGAGTGGGAGGTGGGAGAACAGCGCCGGTGGGTGTTGAGGGCGCGCTCCATACTGCAACAAACAATTAAGTAGTACATTGTAGTCAAGAGCATGGGAACAGTATGTAAGAATGTGTATATAAGGACTTTGGATCCTATGAACAAAGGCCTTTCCACTATGGTCCCACTGAATTAGGGCCTCAAAACTAGGGCCCTCTGAACCAGGGCCTCATTTTCAGCATCTGTTCAAAGTATACCCTTTGGCTTATTTAGCAAGATTATTCCAGTCGATGACGGAGAAAATAGATAAATACAGCAAAAGAGGGCCCTGTGTCTGAAGCCCTCTGATTAAAATGCTATAGTTATGAGAGGCGAATACCCCAGAGGAGTTGGTACGACATTCTACATATGTAAAAGTTAACCACTTGTATATTACCATTCTCCAACCATGGTCATATGCATTTATATATCATTTAAATTGCTATCAAATAAAATGTATTCGTAAGGCTTGCTAATGGAACATGGAACATATTGTATCCTAAGGATGTAAGAATTCATGAAATCATAATTTTATAGATTAGTCTTGATCACATGTTGCATCAATCTTGTTGGCAATTAGTAAATACTTGATTTGAAAATCACAATACAAATTTTTGTTATGGTAGATATTTTGTGGGACAGACATTCCTCAGAATATATTTAATCAAAGATCAAGCATTAATCAAACCATTAGAGACTTTCCTATCAGCCATTGTGCTTAAGAATATGTACATATTAGTAAGGCAGTTGATATTATTAGAATATCCAAACCCGTGGCTTTGTTCACAGGGTAATTAAGACCCTATCGCTACATAATTTTATATTTTATTTCTGGAAGTGATTAAAGAAGGTGATTCTTTGATATTTCCTTTCATGTATTTATATTGCTAATGGTGTCCTTTCTACAGTGAGGGGTGGGGTTGACTACTTACTACTTATACTTCACATATCTAAGAACCTCGACTTTTCCCTTCACCGTATGATAATGGTATTTGGTTCCTACACTTGAGTTTACCTCCACCAAAATTATTTTCTTTCCAGACTATAAACTGCGAAGATACACACATTTCCACTGTAGGCCTACAGTACTTCCACGGTTTCTGATGAGCGAACTTGGACGACGACTACTTTCTTGAACTTATTTTACAGACTGTAAACTTTAAAACCTTTATCTGTCTACTGCATGATCTAAGTAATGGGAACACATCTCTGCATGTGTAGTGTGGTTATGAGTCTGTAATATCAGGCAATTTACACCTCAAAGCCAATGTTTCACATAGGACAGTGACTGTCTTTCAAGCTTGGATTAGAAAAGAAGGAATATTGGTAAATATCAGTACGCATTTGCAGTCTAAGGGAGACTATCGTGGTGTGCATTAGTCTGGTAAGGAGTGGTACGTATTTAAGAAGAAAGGGAGGATATTTCCCCCTTACCCCCTTTTTTATTTTCTGGTCACATTATATTGCACAGTGTCGTGACTTGTGTTGCGGTATGTACTAGTTTTACACCATCAACAAAGATTATTTGAAATTTGCCATTTTGGTTGTACTTCAATGGGAGAAATGTGTTATAACACCCCCCCCCCTCCCAACTCATCCTTTGTTCTTAAAAATGACCACTCTCCCCATGGGGCGCTAGAGAAATCACCATCTACCCCTCTACAGCCTTAACTGAGTACATGGTGCAGCCACTACGGAAGCTCTTTTAGTGTGTTGAAGCTCAAGCCTGAATCCCAAATAAGACAAAGCTTGTCTCTTACAGGTTGAGCAAGAAGAGGTTAAGAATATGTCGGAGTGGAATCGGCCTGCACACATATATGGAGCTGCTATAGATTGCACACTCTACCCTGCAACGAAAAGAAACACAGGCCACCGATCGTTACTTTACCAACAAGTACCCGACATACATATAGCTATACTAATACCAGGGAACATCCATCAAGTATGTAAGCATTACCCGCAAGCTCTTAGAAGGGCCTCTGGTTTAACTTCCAATGCGGTTGCAGCACCACAGGCCCACAAGGGAAGGGTCATTAAATAATAAAAAGCAGCGTGGGAGGGGAGATGGTACAATTGCAATCCGAAAAAAAAGAATTTAAAAGATTTTTTTTAATCCATGACGGATTATCACACCATTTACAGCTAAAAGACTTGTGCATTACCATGGACCTACATATGGACGTTTGTGGCATTACTATAGGAATAGATGTTGGGGATAGGTTACACAAAAAGCGTGGAGAGGGAGCCTTTTATCATTTACAATGGAAAGAGCAAGGGAATATTTCTGGGGTGAAATGCAAACATACTTTATGGATGGCACCTGGCGTGTCGAGCTTTGTCATCATGCATAAAACATTAGGAAAAGCTGTGCTTGTATTAAGGAAGTATTATCGCCTCCCATATCAGTATATGTTACTCCGAGTGCCTAAACTATAGGTGTGCTTCTCATGGTTAGATAGGTGCAATCCCTCTAGTAGTGTACAATATGTAAAGCAGTAATGGTACAGTATAATAGGAGTATTAAGACAGATTGGCGATAAGTCTACTTTAAGTGTACATGCATTTAGGTGTGATGGTGTCTTCATCCATGAAGTCCATGCTGTGTAAGTACAATGTATGACTAGTGATACTATCCCTAACAACATGCGGGTTAATGTAAAATGACTAGAATGTGGGGATGCTGTATTCATTAATGT
Organism: Harmothoe impar; assembly: GCA_947462335.1. Classification (NCBI taxonomy): domain Eukaryota; kingdom Metazoa; phylum Annelida; class Polychaeta; order Phyllodocida; family Polynoidae; genus Harmothoe; species Harmothoe impar. The sequence continues at coordinate 44,127,444 of OX381712.1, read as the reverse complement.
TACAGGTTAATGTTTATTTCCTTTTTGTATCAGGATGTTGTACTCCTAATATCTAGTATACATCATCCTATTACTCATTCGTTTAGTTGACGCTATAAACCCACTATTTGAACCTACGGCTAGATGTACAAACAACTACGGTATAGAGCATTCCCTAGACATCAGTTACAATTTATATACACGTATCACCTTCAAAGGTTCATAATCCTTTCTTCTAAATTAGTGACGAGAGTGACGGGAAAGTGTTGCGATTATCCATTTAGTTGTTCAGTGCTTGCTGCCAGGGAACCCACAAACTACCATTGTATGATTCTCTTGGTGAGATCAAACCGTCCTTATAGTCATCGTCTAAATGCAGCTTTCTGTCCGTACAATCACCCTTTCCCCCTCCTTTTCCTTTAACTTACAACTGATATAACGACAAACATGGACATTGGTCTACTTTAAGGACGGAATAGGCAATGACTTTGCATTATAGCAGGTGGCATGAACTGTATTGAGAGCAGCTAACACATGCATAGGAAAAAGGGAGTCTAGATAGCACACACGTCATAATAAGCGATGAAACAGGAATCTCTATCCTGATTTTGCAGGTCTTCTAGTGTGCGCGGACATTGAATTCCGCTGGGTGAAGCGAGGTACTAAAGCACTGATAACAGCGAGAGCATAGCGACGGTCACCATGGCACCCTAATAACTACAGGGTGAATACAAGGGCATCAACCTATCCCGCTAATGGCCTACAGACTATCATAGTGGCATAAGATATAAAACATATTTCAATGTGCACCTGTGTGCTTTTATACTAAGCATGGAAGCGTTGACATAATATTATTTAATATATCTCAGTTCGTTGGTTACTCACCGGAGGGAGCGGCGTAGGTTGTCGACCTCGGCCTTGTACAGGGAGAGTTCTTCCTCCAGTAGGGCTATCCGGGAGTCTCTGGTCTGGAGGTCCTGCCGCAATGAGTAGACCTGGTCCTCCAGTAGCTCACACTGTGCCTGAAACATGGGATTGAACACCTGTAGAACTATGTGGCCCTGGGGGTAGTAGAACCATGTTATATACAGGTATAATTATTAATGCTAATAACCATTCATAAACAGAAAATTAAGGCATGGGCCTACAGGACGTATACTAAAATCTCGAAAAGCGACAAATTAAACTTACCCGACTCTCTTCAAGGCTGTCATGGGGCCCCGGTGGATCATCGATACACAAGAAATCACGGAGTGCCTCACTAAAAAGATTAAATTGATGCGTTAAACTACAATATACAGTCTACATATAATTTTATTCTTTGCCTAAATGTGCATATGCTTTTGAATATAGGCAAATGTACCTAACTCTCGACCTAAACAAAATTGACAAATCATATTTGACGTTGTTCTTACAGTACACTGCCACTGTCCGGCACTATTTCAAAAGTTCTGGTAGAATCACACTGGCAATGAGTTTAACGTTACCCTTTAAGGACACATATCGTTAAAATATATGACATTTATCGTCATGATGCACAAATGCAGCCCCGGCGAGTAAATCGCCGGAGCTGCATCAGTCGGGAGTGTCTCAACCTCATAAAGGTTGGCCTAATGCTTGAATGCAGCGCTGATGAGTTACTCACCAGGGCTGCATTGATGCATCATGCCGACCAAGAGCATGATGCATTGCATCATCATGTTAAAGTGGAGGCCTAGGTTACCTGTTACAGACGTCCCTATGGCTGATGACGTTGTTCAGGAAGGCCTGCAGACCCAGGAGACGCTCGTCCAGGAAGCTGCGGTCATAGTTGTCGCCGAACCACTTCTTGGGGGGCAGCGCCAGGCGGAAGTGGGGGAACACCTGCTTCAACTGCAAACAGCAAGGGGCGGGGGATTTGTCACACATGTATGGTCAAGTTTGATTCATTAAAACAAGAAGAAAATTAAAGGTTAATCCTTTAACTTAACTGTCGCATAGTGATTTAATGCATTGTGCCGTTTGTCGTCAAGATGCATGACTAACTGCATCATACCCTTTGTCGTCAGGAAGCATGACTAACTGCATTATGCCCCTTGTCATTAGGATGTATGACTAACTGCATTATGCCCCTTGTCATTAGGATGCATGACTAACTGCATTATTCCCCTTGTCGTTAGGATGCATGACTAACTGCATTATGCCCTTTGTTGTCCGGATGCATAAATGCAGCCCTTGTGAGTAACTCGCCAGTGCTACATTCCAGCATTGTGTCGGCAGTTTTGGCATTGATGTACTGTCGCAGGATCAGCATGGTGCATGGATGCAGCACTGGCGAGTAACTCGCATGGGCTGCATTCATGCAACATGACGACAAAATGTATAATGCATTAAAAACTAAGTGCTTCTAGATAGGCAATAGAAAAGAAAGCAAGGCCTTTACAAAGAAAGATAGAAATTCTCCAGCATGCACCATATGGGGTACCTCTTGTTTATGACACTCTAGACTTTGTATACAACACTGAACGTTTGTTTGTGAAAGTCCCAGGGGCAAAATAAACCGTGTTTTAGGTCCCGTGATCAGAGTATTTCAATTCGGCAAGCATAGCTTTATTCTGTGTTGTAGGTACCGAATTTTCGCAAAAATCCGCTGAATCTAACTCGGACTTTGGTGACCCACAAACCATAAACATGACATTACTTTAATTTATGCTAGCTCACGTACGTGTAGTATTTACTAAGACGGGTGTACCTCCAGCTTCAACCAGGGTTAACTGACCTAGAAACTTGTTGTGATCTACCAGCCTCAGCCAGCGCCTATCCTACAATCTCGATAGCCTGGAAGCATACTGCCATACCACCCAGTATACATGTTTAATTATTTCTTTCCTGTTTAGGAGTCAAATACACAGTCGCCTTAAATAAATTACCCCTGTGCTCGAGATAATAAACTGTTGGTAATTCCAAATTTGTATATTTCGCGCCATCAAACTGGCACAACATTCAGGAGAGGATCTGCTTCCAGCGGCATAGCAGAGCATTGGACTGGGAGTCAGAGACTGGTGATCTACAGACCGTTCTTGTCGCTAACTGGGTTTGGATGTTGGCCTGGGGGCATGCCGACGTGTGCCCTTACATGTCTCCTCGCTACAAGAAGCAATAGCACGCCTGACTGATCAGCCTGTCCTAGTGGGTAGTGCGTACGGACAGGATCCAAGAGGGAAGGGATATATCATAGAAAGGCGTCCCGGGTCTAAGGTCTAGCTGACCTCAACCTTATGAAAAAAGTAATAGTCTCCATCAAAGGGGAGTGCATGCTCCCATATTCTCCGTCTAATCGATAACCTGTCTCGATTATGAATATTCTGTCTGACCTGTTATTTTCTTTTCATTTTCACAGGCTTTTCATGTATTGCCTCAATTATCATAATACTGGCCTATTATAAACAACTACGTGGGCTGGGCTAAACTATATGTCATAGTCCTCTGATCTCAAAGAAATTAAAACTTCAAAGCACAACACACATAGGCCGACATAAGCACACAATCATAAGGATTGTGAGATAGTTGATAATATGTTTGCCAATGGCACCGACTCAATCTTTGTGCTTTAACACATGTCACGTAAGTTAGTTACTAATTTGAATGAATAAATTCCTTTTGTTAAATATAGCCGGACATCTAAAGTTACACTCAATGTGCCAGTATTTATAAAGGATATGCCTATATAGTTGTCTCTATATAGCCACAATATAAAATGGTAATTCATACAATAGTGAGAGTACTGAGGGTTGTTTAACATCCTCTCTTTCCAGACACAAGGCAGAATGTCACCAAGGTAATTGTAATATGAGCAGGTACCCTGTCTCCAGGGTCTGATCCATCCATGGAAGTTGGGATAATATGGACTGCCAATACCCCTTCCTAACAATCTCCCCCGCAGACAAAATAGTTGAATAGGAACTATTCTTATATTAATATACAGCAGTCCAACATTATAGCACTCCAATGCACTATATGGATATATATCTAAAACTGGACATCGACATCCATGTAACAGAAAGCTATATTTATTAGAAGTAGAAATCCATGAATATCTATATGAAGGAGAACACCATGTTCATGCCTATATGTCTGTGTGTATGTTCATTTCGAAATTCAAGATTGCAACCATTGATTGAATGCCACCATGCTTTCAATGTAATCTCGAATTGCAGTTGCAGTAGTTTGATACTAATAAAAAAAATCTATTCTATTTTTCTTTCATGAACAGTTGGCATCCCATAGATTCAAGATGGCTATCACTTATTGAATGTCCCGATGCTTGAAATGCAATCTTGACTTGTAGTTGCATTAATTTGATACTATCAAAAAAACAAATCCTATTTGATTTTTCCTTCATTCAACCCATTCAAGATGGCTACCATTTACTAAATGCCACAATGCTTTCAGTGCAATGAAGAATTGTAGTTGCATTAATTTGATATCTATATAAGAACATTTCTATTTGATACCTTTTTCAAACACAGTTGGCACCCCATAGGTTTAGGATGGCCACCATTCATTGAATGCCACAATGCTTTAAATGCAATCTTGAAATGTAGTTGCATTAATTTTAAACTGTTAAAAACATCCAATTTAGTTGTTTTTTTCATGAAGAGTTGGCACCCCATAGGTTCAAGATGGCCACCAATCATTGAATGCCATAATGCTTAAATGCAATCTTGAGTTGCTGTTGCATTAATTTGATTCTTAAAAAAAAACTTTCTTTTTTTTCTTTCATGAACAGTTGGCACCCCATACATTCAAGGTGACTACCAGTCATTGCATGCCACAATGCTTTAAGTGCAATCACAAATTGTAGTTGCATTAATCTGATACTAATAAAAAAAAAAATTCTATTCTTTTTTTTATTTATGAACAGTTGGCACCCCATTTATTTAAGATGACTACCATTCATTGAATGCCCCGATGCTTGAAATGCAATCTAGAATTGTAGTTGCATCAATTTAATGCTAATAAAAAACAAATTCTTATCAATTTTTCTTTCATGAATATTTGGCACCCCATAAGGTGGCCACCATTCATATTAATGCAAATAGAATGCTTTAAGTGCTATCACGACTTGTAGTTGCATTAATCTGATACTAAAAAAAAAAAAATCTATTTGAATTTTCTTTCATGAACAGTTGGCACCCCATAAATTAAAAATGCACCCAGCACCCAGGTCAACAGCTATATACAGACACGTGTACCTCCCCTGCCTGTTCTCCTTCAATGCACAGTGAAGAGGGTGGGAGGGGGTGACCATCAACAGTGCATAAACACTTTGATTGGATGACAATGCAGTTTTTATATTACAACCTAAATTTGTGCAACGAAAATCATCAAGAAATACTAAGTATTTTTTCCAAAGAATAGCTTTTCTAGAATGGCTCGGTATTCAGGAATCCTACTGCGAATAAAAAAATGTCAAATTCTAATTCTAAATACCTGAAAATTGAGAAATGCTGACGTTCACGGGTTATGTAGGAAATGTACTAAAAACAGCAAAAAAGGGCAACAAAACCCTAATTTTCTCAAAAACTGTTCAGTAGGATTTTTTCTAACTGAGGTTCCACTGTTTTCTACCCTCATATTACACATTGGCATAGAGAATATATTGACACCTAGTCAGGATTTTGCGCTAGGAGCAATCTGTGAGGCAAAAAACAGCCAAAATGAGCCACTGGTCTGAAGTATAAAACTGGGCATCGATCACTATAGAGCTACAAAGAGACAGAGAATCGATGTCCAGTAACAAGCCCTGTTCCAACACAAACGAACACGAAATTCGATATATTAGGTACTATTCTGTCATATAGGAACACTGCCTTTCACCTTGTAATACCGTAGAACACCACTTCCTTACATCATAGAAAAGCTAGGTTAGCACCTCATAATGACCGTAAGTCAGGTGAGCGGACGTCACACTAGGGGGCGCCTCTATTGGAAGACGTAAGGTGGGACGCTGTACGTCATTGACATAGATCTGTAATGTCAGGTGAAGACCCAGTTTAAAGATCTTTTTTTGTCAACTGCTTCAGCTTAACGACTGATCTTGGTCTACAAGATGTTCAAATACTGGGATGTTCACGGGTGAAGCCATGTGACCTGAGATCTAAGAAGAGGCACAATGCGTGTACATGTTTCTTTGACGGTTAGAGGATGTGTCTTTGTGATTAGTGGGCATCCTGGGGAGAGGACCCAGTGTGGGGCTATACATGCTGCTGACAGGTGTTAATTGTGTGTGCCTCACCTGAATGCATTAAGCAACCTGGGTATTTCAGTAAAATGTATTGAACAAATTTTTGCATCCGGAGAATCTTTACATTTACATAATCAACTTAGTTTAAAGCATTCTTGCTCCCATAGCCCGCTTGTGTAAGAATCCGATCCACAATGCGGAGGGCACCTGATTTGGTGACCTAGGATTATGACCATGACATTAGCGCACCTCAAGCTCGAGTTGGTTAACTATGGGGATCTACCTCTGAGAGCCATTCTTATGATAACAGTCGCCAATACTTGTAATGGTAACGAACATTATATCATGATGCAGGCGGATTTAGAGATCAGTGCATAAAGTCAATAACAGCCTGAGCCAATCCAATCATGAATTTATAATCGCATAAGCCATTGTACTATTATCAAGACATGACGGCAAGTAGATCCACGATCAGCAGCCAAATCATTAAAGCTGATCCTAACACCAACTTGTCATATCTAGACAGACATATTTATCCGTCTAAGGACGACATATATCGTTATGGAATATGATTGGTCGTGCAATGCATTTAGGCATCATATACGGAAAGGTCGTCACAATGCACGAATGAAGTGCTGGTGAGTATACCCGTGCTGGCGAGTTAATCGCCAGCACTGCGTTGGCACATCATCTCAACAAATGTAGCGTGGGTGAACTTTGCCGTCATTAAAGGGTTAATATCACAGTCTGATGTAGTCTAAGATCTAGAGTCTGCTGTAATAAATTCTTACTTGTGCAACTGCATATTTCCGGTTATGGATAATAGGCAGTTTGCTTACATAAGTTCATGTTACTTATGTAATGAATTCCTAAGTATAATTGTCAACCAAAATTACATCAAATCTGGACAGTCCCAGTGACGTTATTTCCATATTTACTGATAAAATGGGGCACCTCGAGTATATAATTGCCCCATTACCTATAATTATCCCAATGTCCTCCTTACCAATACATTTTAATGAAGTATGTTCTTATTTCTAATCATTAATTTCATTGTAAGTCAAAGATCGAGGGAATATACATACTACATAGTAATAGCCCATGCTACATCTTATATAAACCAAAAATGGCATGACAAACTGTCAGTGGATTTGGTTAATCACTTATAATTAAATACCTAATTGCAGAACACTGATGCCAAGAAAATACCTTTTGTACCCCTATCTTCAATTGCACTTGCCTTATGTAACGTATTTTTATGGGAAATAAACTATCTTGGCCGATGATCAGCTGATATGGTGCACATTTATAACTATACAACATATAAACACTGATATGGTACAGACTAATAACTATACAACACATAAATACAAAGGTCAACATAATTATTATACGTGTCCCTGTGCACCTGACATCAACAAGCACCGTAAAACCTCGCCCAGAACCCCAATGAAAGTTATAGGGTTTTGGAAGTATGATGCAGTTCTACAATAGCAATTTTCATACACCTGGTGTGGTAAATAGTATTTCCTTAAACGGTGTGGGTTATGCGGGAGGTGTTGGTTATACGCGAGGTTTTACAGTACGATATATTGTGCTGGATGACTCACCGTCTCGTTGAGCCGTACAAAGTCGCTGTACCGTCGGAAGATGTACCAGGCCTCGTCTACAGACTTCTGTACTCGTACCTTAAACACCTGTAAATACACCAAACAATATGGCAATCAATATATTATTATTCTCTCTATGAGCTTCTTAATCTTCGACATCTTTCATCGAATATGGACAACAAGATATCCACATCGCAGCACAAAGTAAAACTAGTGGATACAATGGATCTGACCTTGAAACCTCTCATAATACGGCTCCTTAGAGCTATTATCTGCCATGGATTCGTCCTCCTTTATGCACCGACCACACTTGTAAACATCTATTCACATCTTCCACTCTCTAACATTAGTCATCAATCAAAGGTAGACACCAAGGGGTCATTCATCACTCAAAGTGTGGGTAAGTGCCATTGATGCTAACCACCACATAAATACAAGTCTACTTCAGCATTTGAACCCTTTCTTCCCACTTCCCACATCTCAATATCCAGTTAATAGAGAAATGAAAAGATGTTTACATAAAAGACAGTCACAAGCTGCCTCCTTATATGTCTTCATAGTGATCGCCCCCGCCCCCCCCCCCCCCCTCCCTTCGCGCTTTTAAAAGTTCTTCGAAAGTTATGTTCTTCTACATACGAGAGGGACTGACCACTGTTATGATTAATTTGCTCGAGGCTGGAATGATAGACGTTGCTAATAGTATTCCAGAAATTCAATGAGGCAGAATGCTATCAGGCATTCTATCAGGCATTCCCATGCCATCTCTTAATCAAGCCAATCAATGATGTTTATGTAGACATAGATATACGTACCTAATTCCCACATCGGTTGCCCATATATCGGGTCCCCCTTCATATAGAGGACTATTTCACAATGATATAGAACTCCTTATCTACATATACAACTGTATCAGGGTATACTTCTAGTGTACTACTAACGAGGACAGAATAATAATGATTGTGAACTTATCACGTTTCCAGAATAAGCAATAGTCCTGTACATAATGTACACCAATATTACATTGACCCAGACACACTCACCATATCTGTAGGCATATGGCTGTGTCTCACGACCTTGGGCCAATGTTTTTGTCTCTGACCAGGTGCCGTCTCTGACCGGGTGCCGTCTCTGACCGGGTGCCGTCTCTGACATTGTGTCAGAGAAAAGTGTTTTTTAATTGTTAACCTATAGTCACATATATAAGGATTTGTAAAAACGTTATGGCAGTTGTTATGTACATGCCTCCTGCTGTTGGTAGAAGGTAACTAAACTCCCAAAGTGATGTCCGGTCAGAGACGGCACCCGGTCAGAGACGGCACCCGGTCAGAGACGGCACCCGATCAGAGACAAAAACATTGGCCCCAGGTCGTGAGACACAGCCATATACTGGGTCTATGTGTGTAGAATAATAATAGCTCTCTGTCTGGTACTGGGTGGTATATCAGTGCACCATACATAGTTACTATTAGTAATATGATAATGGAGGGGCATCCTAAGTTGAGCGAGGGTAAACTTGTTCATGTATCATTGTGTAGAGGGTTAATTAACCGCCCATGACTCCCACCATTTTCCATGAGCCATTCATAGAGATGATGTCTGGTACCACTACTCTTTCAGACCACCCAGGATATTACCACCCACCATGATTAGGTTGTATGATTTCTACAAATTCTTGCTCAGCTGATTACGGAAGAAGAGGTCATGATACATTAACCTATATATTTCATAGTAACCGACTTTGGGTGCTAGCCCGTACGGGTCATGGGTGAGTTAGCTCACATTTGTTACATAGCATGGTCACATGTAGAGGTATTACAGACTACCACAGTCAGTATGTGTCATTCTTACAGTTCTGTTAATTTAACATGGACACTGTTTTTCCGGAAGTGGCTATACATGACTCTCCTCCTTGCAATAATCCCTCTATAGATTTAGAAGACACTGTCCGATATGCAATGTACATTTATTATCATACATCATGAGAATATCGCCACTTAAGGCAGTGAGGTTGGCACACCATTACCAGAGGCCAGGCTCCCATACAGTAATGGTGTTTAGACTTGACAGCTCATTGATCATTCAGGCCACACCGTGCATACAGCATTGGGTATCCATGTGGAACAGAACGTCAGAACAGGTGTTTTACAGGGATCAATATAGGCATGATGTAGGTGCTGCCTGCATGTGACTTAAGCTAAGCTACCATGTCAGACATATGGGCTGATTGGCAATATTGCTGTAGCCAATGAACCCTGAGACATCACCCTATAGCGTGCAAGATTAGTATGAAAACCACTGTATTAGTTAGGGGTTCAGACTCTGCTCCAGATGTTGTGTAAAATCTAATTTATCAAACTCTGGTGTGATCTATGTACATGTATCTAAGGCAATCTGTGGTGGCGAGACATTGAGACCATGCAGTAGTGTTTTTCCTGTCTCCCTACCTCGTCTATGTATCATTTGATGTATTATACCAATGCAAGGTTCATGGTTCCACTCAAGATGGATGCTGAGAGAATAGGTGGCCAAAGAGGGTATACATATCATACAAGAAGAGTTTGGATGCAAAAAGATTGAGCGTGTGAGTGGCCTCACAGATGACTCAGGGTAAGCTGGAGCTGGAGCTTATCATGTACTTAGATATAGTACTCCCTTATAATCATTCATTGGTCAATTCTGGCATCAGAAATGAATTCCATGTCCCTATCAAAAAGCGAGTCGATCGGATGATAAACGGCGGAGATACGGGTGGTACAATTTCGCTCTGCACTCCTTTTATCCTGACGTTGTCGCTGGCAACTCTTGTGTTGTCTTGCTGAGTTCTCGAGGTACGCGAGAAACGGCTATGGTGCTAAAAGTGATCCTTGTGTTTGGTATGTACAGCGTATTATATGAAGTTCATTTAAGTAATTTAAATAATGTAGAGGGAATTTTAGCTTAGTTGGATGGCATTTTCATATGTTAGATGGAACATTTATGCCTGAAAGATAGAAATGTGCTAGTTCTTTGCTGAGAAGACCACTTCTATCAGCTCCAATTTTTTTTTAAACCTAGCAGCCTATGGAGAGTTCACTTAGAGGTCATTTAACAGTACTTGAGAGTTTAACAAAAAGAGAGAAAAAATACGCAAAGTTCGCAGTTGATTTGCGAATAGAAGAAAAGAGATATTGATTTACTTTTTGAAGGAAATATTTGTCCCCCGATCTTGTCCTTTATTTTAGCTTATTGTTTTTTTTCTAACTAAAATAGAAACTGAGTAATATGTATTTTAAAATGGCTAAAAAACGTCTTAAAGGAAAAGCCAGGCGTCGTATATGCCTCAGGGTATGAACCCTGAGTCAACAACATAAGCGCCATTTTAAAAATGGGGACAACAATCTGACAAAAATATAGATTAGGGGTAATGAAATATAAACTTCAGACTATTTTTCCAAGATTTATTATATTTCATCTTATTAGAACCTACTTATTATGGTATACACTCTGTTAGTAAGGTACAATAATTGACTTCAGGGTGTCTTTACAAAAAGCACTACATGCTTCAATTCTGGCATGGAGATAATGTCGTTTTGCATCCAAACCCTTCACATGTATCAGGCAGTGCAGTCCACCTTACTTGAGACCAGCAATCAGTTCCTAACTCCTAAATTTAGGCGGTTCTGCAGTGGAAGGACTCCACTATGAACGGTGTGCTTACCACCTATATACAACATGTGTAACTTTACACAACATGTATAACATGTGGGACAGCCACTATTCATTACGTGGGTGAAGGTTACATATATGTACATGTATAACGTAGTTTATTTAGCATCACCTTGAAGCAATCATGAATGGGAATGTAACATGGAAATCTGATTGAATTCCGCTCCTTTACATTACAAATACATACACCAGTTACCACACCTTATACTGGATATACCATTGACACCCAGCTCTATTTACTGTGACATTTGTGTCTATATAGATCTGTGTAACCTTGTGTAAGCTCACATAGCGATGTTAGTATACACCCATTCATCACGTCTTGACTACACATATACAGGCAATACTGAATCCACAGGTGTGTAGATCAATAGCTAGATCTACTAAATATGGCTTCACCCCGGGGGCTTCACCTGTTGAGAGCTAGTAAGAATCTACACCCTAAAGGGGTCCATATTCTTCACCGATGCCATAAAGTATGGCTACATGTACTTTAGACGTTCCTCAAAGTACCACCCGATAGATGCCAAGTAGTTTTATATGTTTACCTCCCACCTCCCATTACCTGGTTATTAGTAACTTTTGGGATATTTCCAAAATGAATTTCCCTGGAGTTAAGTATCAAATGCATATTGTATGGGATATATATTTACAATACATTGTATAGAAATTCTATCATACATGTGAAGTTTTGCATTTCAAACGCACAGACTCTCCGCACCGAATGCCAAGGCCGGTGTTAATTTTCGATATGATATTATACATTTTCTTAGCTTCTGGTGCCCACCCTTTACACCTTAAGCCGTGATACCTACAAGTGGTGTGTGGAACTATGTGCTACCTGTGTGTAGTAGTCAGCGCACACAGTACGTGTGGACAGTGTAAACCCACCCAGTGTTTGACTAGGGAGAGGAGGACACCTACACTGGTTCCTGGAGACATCAAATAGAAAACCACTGGTAACCACCATTTCGGAAACGCTGGGGGGGGGGGGGGGGCGTCCAAAGGGGGTCCTGCGGGTTCCGGACCCCCAACTCTTTTTTTGTAAAAAAAAAAAAAAAGGGTTTCTAATGATATTTTATCCTATTTTGTTCCACACTTTTCAAATCTTTGGGTCCACCCCTGTTACATTATAGCCGGCACAGGCAGTTAACCAGAGATGACAGCGTCTTTAGGTGTAGGAGGGTATAGGATACACAGAAAAAGTGGCTGGTTTCAAGGGCAATGCAATCTGAGCACTACCACGTGGACTGAATGCAGATATCCATGTATAGCCTTGACTTATATGCCTAAAAGTAAGCAGGGGTAACGTTTTTCATTTCATTATCGGTATGAGCATCAGGCACACGATTCAAACATTCGCCTGCTCTAGATAATATTAGATATGCTTGTTAGACAACGGTCCAACACCCATCCTCAGATCAGAATACAAGATACTTCTGTTTAGAAACCCAGAATTGGTTTCCTTACATCGCAATTGATGCATGTGCAGTACCATGTATCACATGGGTGAGCACTTATATTCATGTGGGTGCACTAATATTTATTTACCTTCTTTTATTGAACATTTTATTGATCATAACGTGAACTTTAGCGACCTTCCAGATGACTAGGTCTATGAGTTTGCTGATTTTATCATAAGGCAGCATATAACCAGCAGTGTATGCCTTCAAGTTTATACCAAACTACAGAGTACAGTCGGCCCTCATCATTCTTGCTATTCACACTGATATGGTATGCAGTACTCTAGCAGTAATCAGTGCAACTTGACTGGACTGCATGGGGTTAGTGCAGACACCCAGTATCTCTTTGTGCAATGTACAACTTGGAAATGTGAGCTGATATTGCATAAAGACAGATTTTAAAATGAAAAAATGACTTATGGCAGGATGATAGGGAGAAATCATATAGCATGGGAGATTAATAGCAATACGATACCTACTACTACTAAATACATACACCAACACGACATAGACTTGATTCAAGGAGACTTTCATAAATCCACCAATTTTGTTAATACACGTGTATCCCGGGACGTGTATGCCTTTATACAGCTTTGATATAGCTACATTCACAAAGTAGCCTATACTTATCTAGCTCTAGACCATATGTGGACCCTGGACTACCCTTTGTGGTGGTGTTTGTAACCCAGAGTTCAGTGACCTGTACACCACACTAAACTGACCCCTAACCCTAAGGATATATCTACCACAGAGTTCCGGGAACACTATGGGGGGGGGGGGGGGGGGGGTGTGGATGAAAATAACGTTAGCTGACAAACGTTTGTTTCTAAATGAATTTTCTTTCAATTCCACCACGTCTTTTACCTTTTCCAAATGAAGTGTGCCTGTGTTCTTACTAGCATATTGTATGTAGACTTCGTGCCCTGTCCCCTTTCATGTAGGTTTGGTTGCAAATTACATATACTGTCTTGATAATTGTGGACACCGAAAGAAACACATGTTGCTATTTCTATAACGTGCACCTGTCTATCGCCATAGGCAATGCAATATCCATGCTATTGCACAGGTGCCTAATATATGTCTATGTTGGATTAATGTCCCCTCCAGTGTGTGCAGAAAGTGGCCACTTGTTATACCTCCATCTGTCCATTGCTGAGGACAATGTAATTAATCCATGTGGTATTGTACCAGCTGGTTACTTTTGTAGGTGTGCAGACTTCTAATTTCAGCAATTCAAGTGTGACAATACAACTGATGTAAAATGTTGTAAAACTAATCATTCTGCTGTGAAACCAGTTTTGTGAAATGGACACAAGCGGGTGGGACATTTCCACTGTGACATATCGATCGATGACTGTGGACCATGATGAATGCTCAGACTTTGACCAAACATTCGAATTGGCAGTGAGCTTATGATGTCTTTATTTAAGTATACTATTTATTGACTATTCCCGATCACAAAGTGTAAAGCAGTCTGTGTAAAAGTGAAAGCTCGGGCCAAGGCAATTAGATAATACAGATAACGATACTGGCTATATGTTTGTCATTATCCTCATCAGCTATTGATTATCTGCTCTGTATTATATTGTTATAGTTTTGTTAGCTATCACACATATCTGTTATACAAGACACATTGTCTATTCGATCTGTTGCAATAGGCTTATCCCAGGGCTTAGTCCTTACAGTCTGGTGGTATCATAATGATAAAGCCACCTTTACTTTCGCTATGTCACTATTTGACACATTATCTGCAGGAGTGTCGGAGCAGGGGGTGGGGGTTTGGGGTATGGCCTAGACATGGGGGAGGGGCACAGTATTTTTGTTTCACCAACATTTTGGATTATATCCATTCGGGTAGAAACCACTATATTTAGATAGTGAAATCGGTCATTTACCAACAAATAACCCTTAAAATGCATAAAAATATGCCTCCAGATTTTCTTTGGGGGTCATGCCCCATGACCCCGGCCCAAGTTGAAGCAACACTCGAAATCACCCACCATTCATGAATCATTTGGTTCGTCTCTGTCTCCCTCCAAAGTCAAGTTGCTTCCGACACCCCTGGATAATCGGGTAGATCATGGCATCAATATGTTTCTGTATGTTACAAACAATTTAAAAAAACATGCATGTGTAGAGGGTGTTCTTTGCACCTTCAAGCTATGTCATATCACATATCCGTGGCCTACACCTTGTTGGTTATATCTGGACTCAGGACAACATTTCTCCCGTTCCAGGTTGTGATCTAAGACAACACAAGGTGCCAGGGCAGGCTCCCTGCCACTGCAGATCTAGAACACATCTCCCACTGGCGCACACATCTCCGTCTGGCACTGAGATCACTGGCCAACTCACCCACCTCATGCTACATGTATTATGATTATGTGTATAATGTTGTTAACATTTATTATTTCTTTTTTTTATACTCAATCTATATCTCAAGATGATCAACACAACCACAACAACTGAAGTATGATATTCATGTTGGCAAGTTTATTCATAAAAATCAGATCACAACGTTTCGCCACAAGTCGGGCTTCATCAGGTGATGTTTAAAAGTTCATTTGTAATTACTGAGCTAGCTAAATGAGCAATGGTTACTATGGTGACGTTTGTTTAAGGTCAAGGTCAAGGTCATACGGTGACAATGAGGTCAAAGGTCAATTTTATATGAGTGCATGAGTACTGAGGGCATAGAAAGCGCTTATAGTTTGTATTTACCGGTACTTGCGGTATTATAGATTTAGAATTAAAATATATACAGAGTTCATTTCTTTATGTCGCTAATATAAAATTGGCATACAAGTATGAATTCAAAATTTATGTACAGCAATGTTAAGTATGCAATTAGGGTCTAGGTCTGAAGATCCCGACTTTTTCCATGTAAGTAAGGAGGTGTTTGGCCATGTCCTGGTCTACATTGTTTATGGCGTAATAATACTGTTTTACAACGTCTTTGGCTAAAATGACACGCTCATAATACTTTGGAATGTATGTGGTTTGGGTGGATACATTGCAAGTTTGTTTCACAGGGCTAGCTACATACGGGGGTATAACGATGAGAGATTTTACAGTGGGTTTGGGCTCATATTCTGATACATCATAGTCAGTGTCTGGGTCATATGAGATTAATTTACGTTTCTTAGAGATCCTAGAGTTTGCTGAGTCATTGCTTGAGTTACTGGCAATGCTGATATTTGATGGGCTATGGACTAGGTCTTCAGTTGGTTGGGGATTGGCATCAGCTGGAGGTGATGTTTTCTCGGCAGCGGGTGACATTCTTTTCTTGACCGGTACTTCTTCAGACTCACTGTCTGTGGTGAAGAGATCGTCTCGTAGTTGGGAGAAATCGGCTGGTTCTCCCAGAGTTAATGGCATGTCAAGTTGTTTGTCTGCAATTGGGTATTTACTGCAGGAGGAGTCTGATTTGCTAGGTTTAGCTGGCAACGTGGTTTTGGAAGAAATTGAGTTGACGTTGTTAGTAATGTCCATGTCAGACTCAGAGTCTGAGTCAATAAATTCAGGAGTTAAGTTCTTTTGCTTCTTTCTGTCAATGGCGTTTTTCACGACATTATGTGGCGGGTGGACAGGACGTGTTTTCTTCCTGGTGCAAGGATCTGACAAGTCCGAGTCAATCAATGGTTGGGTGACCTGTGGTTTCTTGTTGTTTCTGATACGTTTTCTGACCTGGGACAATTTTTCTTCATTTGATGTTTTGTCGTTGGGTTTCACGTTGCCGGTGTCGGTTGATCGACTCAAGCCTGCAACGAGTTGGTAGATAGACAATTTTAAATTTAATTTTGTTTATGTCCAGGTTAGCTGGGAATGACTTGATTGTCGTAGTACGTGGTTTTGTGGTAATTATAATAGGATCAGGAGTTGTCAGTACATTTTGGTGGATTGTTAATTGGTGTCTTCTTAAATTTGTGGAGCGCGAGAATTTTTTGAAACACATTTGGCATGGAAACTTACTTTCTGTGGTTGAATTGTCGGGTTGATCGCCGACATGGACGCTATTTAGATGTCTGGATAAGATAGCGGTTGTGCTGAACCACTTGCCGCAGCTTTTAACTGGACATGTGCGCCAGTTCTCCATGCTGGATTGTTTACGTTGGATTGTTATTGTAGTAAAGCGGAGTTGAATGAGTCGTTTGCCGGTTTGTTGTGACTGAGGTATTCAAATGAGCGCTATTTATAGTGCGATGATGCTATTGGTCGTTAGGTGGTGACGTCACCGCGCGGTGCGCCATGGGAGGTGTCATGGCGGATTTATAATTTCCGGTTGATGCCGTTCGGTCTAAATGTGTCTAGGTTTCTGATCCATGCCTCTTCTAGGCGCAGTCTGATGTTCTTGTTGGCAGCTGAGCTGTCAAGGAAGTATACCTCGGTGTCTTCAAACCGGGCATCATGGTCGATGAAGTGGATGGCGACGTGGGAGTCGCGGTTTCGTGTGCGGATGGCGCCGAGATGTTCTTTGATTCTCTCGAAGGCCGGGCGTCCGGTCTCCCCGATGTACAATTGTTTGCACACCGGGCATTTGATGGCGTAGACAACACTGCGTGTTTGGCAGGTAATCTTTCCAATGATTTTGTGGGTTTTGTTTTTATGAGTGATACGGTTTGTGCGGACTACATGTGTAATAAACGGACTTTCGTATCTTTATGATATTGGTAGAGTATCAATTAAAGAACAAAGTCGACACAGTTCGGATCAAGTGTTACAGGTTGCAATATCAGGTTTATTCAGGTAAACCTAAACAAGCAGTCACTAAGTGTGCGAACTCCCTATAGAGTTCGGAACGGGTCAGTAGGCTAAGCAGCCGATATGATCACGGGGTCTCTTCACCAGCGTGGCTCAGAGTAACCGACGAGTACCGTCAGATGCCGGGTATATATAGGCAGCCAGCCTGCGCGCGCACACGCAGACCGGAAGCCTATAGCGACCTCTGTCCATACCCCAAGCCCGGGGTAGGTGTCGCCACCTACCGTCGGACTGAAGGGTTCGGACTGAGCTCGCAACACAGCATCCAACAGCACTCGTCATATAATAATCCCGTATAACCCCAGCCCCTACACTACCCCCTACCAGATAATAACCGGGAGGTAAATAATTAAGGTTATAGTCCGAAAACACTTCGGACTGGCATTATCTTATAAATACCACCTTAGGGGTTTATAAAAGTTATACCTTACAAACAATATGACGTTACTGTTGAACACAAAAGGTATTAATTACACACATATCCACACATATAGATCGTAATTAAAAATTACGCCCCATTCCCTAGGATAGATGGAGTTAATCTATACATATAGTATACACAACACTTGAAAAAGTACAATATCACAGTAGAAAAAAAAATTTCGTCCCTTCAAGACCCCGAGCTAATTACACTCGTAATGAATAATACTTTATAAGTGATAAACACTATCACTTCTCTTAAGGTTTTTAGACACATATTAAAGTATTATTACAAAAGATATCATACGTGATTTTATAGCGAAGATCCGGATCCTCTGTTGTTGATGATGCATTCCGCCCGGCTTTCAGAACCTACTTCATTCAGCTCCTACTAACCGGAACGAGAAAGTTCATAGCTCATGCTCGGGAGCTTATAGTAGTATAAAAAAAATTCCAAGTCCTGCCTCCAGGCGATCTTCGGACTTATAATTAGGAGCACTCGGTCCTGATATATAGTTTATAGAAAAAAACATCTCGTATCAGATCCCTGGTGGTAGTGTACTCCTATCCCGAGCGTTGGGTTTCTCTCTCCGGATCTCCTCGTCCTCCTCCGTCCGTTCTGCCTGGCAGACTGACTCCTTGCGTAGCCAGCCTGCCGCTTCTTCTCGTCCGGATCCTTGAACACCCTATAATAGAGTGTTTTTCACATGTAGGGTTGGTATATTAAAAATACCCCCCCTTCTTCTTGATCGGGTCCTAAGATAGGATAATCCTATCCGGACTCCGAGTCGTCTTTAGGACTCGACTGGGCCGCAGCCTCCTCCTCATCAGAGTCTGACTCAGCTTCCGCCAGCGTCAGCTCCTGGAGCCAGAGCTCGATTTGAGCACGAGTCCCATCCCATTCGTGCATCTCGTGCGCGAAACAGTCTCTGAACCTCCGACGTTCGTGGTCCAGTTTTTCCTCGGCGTTCTTGACTGCCAGCTTCTGCTTTTTCCTTTCGGACTTAGCAGCAACTCGCTCAGTCCGAGCATTTTCACGCTCCTCCTGAACCGACTCCGTGGCCGCTGCTTTCTGAGTAGCGACTTCACTCCGGTGGAGATGATGCACTGTATCCAGCGACAACATCGCCACCTCCTGACTTAAGTCAGAAAGCAATCGATGGAAGTTATCCTGCCACCGATTCATGGCCTCCTGTCCGGCTTCGTAGGACTTGAAGTCGGCGGGAGGAAACGAGGGCGGGCCCCGTAGTCGTAAGACATGGTGCCCCTCCGGAGCCTCCTGTGGGGGATCCGGAGTCTGTTTTGGCTTCGGCTTTTGCTTCACCGAAGCCTTGTCCTTCCCGGTCTGGGTGAGAGTTTGTGACTCCCCACCCGGAACCAAATCCAGATTGGGGAATTCGTCAGCGAACGCCCCTCCCGTACTGGAGTTCGGATCCTCCGGACCTGGCCGAGGTGGCTTGCCCGGGGGGCCCGACTTCCAGTCAGTCTTGCGAGAGGTAAATGCCGGTCCTTGGTACCCCGGATCTGCCTTCTCCATGACGGACGGCCTTTCGTCCGTTTTCTGTTTCTTCGGGTCGGTGGGCTCCGAGGATCCGTCGGATTTTCTCGGAGCTCGCCGCTTCCGCGTACTGGTACGCTGCTGATACTCTTCGAATTCATCGTAGAGTTCGCCCTCCGGTACATGGAGATACGTGCGGTCCGGGTTCACTTTGTAGAACACCCGCACCTTGCCTTTCTCGTTGGTGCCAAAATCCACCTCGAGGTTGTCATTCTTGTCTACCGTGGTCCCGAAATGGGAGTAGACCTCTGCGTGAGCGGCTTGAATTCGTTCCGCTGCGGTCTCCATAGCCAAGCCATGGAACTTGGCAAGGTGTCGAATGATATCTGCTCTGGTGTAGAACAGACCCCCATTCGGACAACCCTTGCTGCCCTTCGAACCCACACTCAGGCAGTCATATCGCATGAGATGACGTACATGAAAGCGGGTCAGATGTCTGGCATACCGAACCTTGGTAGGCCAAGTTCGGGGTTTCTCCAGGATCTCGTCGATGTCCTGACAAGCTTTGAATGGGCACTTACTAAATGAATGCCATCTAGACATTGCCCATGCCAATTTTGCCTTCTGAAGGAGCGAATGGTATTTGGTGCTACCAGTCCGGACCTTCTCCAGCAATTCGAAGTGGTACAGCTGTACCGACTTGCCTAAAGGATCAGTTTTGATCCATTCTTCGTCGTCGGAGAGACCGTCGGGCCCCACCTCCTCCGGAAGCTTGGATGACCGCTTATCTTTAATACAGTCATTTATACACATGGGTTTAAAGAACTGAAACCCACTAGCGGCATTGGCTCGGAGGGCATTCCGGACCAATAGCTGCAGTTCGTTGTCGGCGATTGTGTTTTTGTCCAATCCCTTCAGAACTACATCCACCTCTTCCGGGGACTGACCCGCGTCCAGAGATGTTAACCGAATGGTCTCTCGTAGGTATTGATGCCTACGACTGGCCTTCTCCATCTTACTAGTGTCAGCAGTTCTAGTAGCAGCTGTGCTCTGTTGGACAATCTCGTCCTCCAGAGTATCATTGAGAATAGACTCGTTAGTCTTTTTCTCCATATTCCGGGCCAGCCGCATGGCTGGCGTCAGATGTCGCCTTTTCTCCTTCCGACTATGCACGACCTTGAATTCTTCTGCGGTTTGCAGGTCGTATTCAAGGGCCGCGAGTAGTTCGGGGCGCCCTTCAGTCTCAGCAACCAAGCGAGCGTTAGCAGCCTGGTCTTTGAAACCTTCCATTGCAGCCGTTACGTGGGCCGGGAACCAGGTCGGGAACCGGTCGGACAGAATGTCCAGCCCCCGGAAGGTTCTCATCTGGACCAAGTCAAATGACCTGATCTCATCCTTGCTCATCTGTGCGATGATGGCTCCTCGTAGCAGGGATGGGACGTCGGCGTCCTCTTTATCCCATACTTCATGTTGGACTGGGGGGATTACTGGTACCCCCGATCCACCCGGACCACCGCCTGCGGCTTGGTCCAGCTTGCCGGCCTCATCAGAAGTATCCATAGTGGATGGCTCCAGACGGGGCTCGGTTTGCTGCTGAGGAGTCTCCACTCGGACGGGGGCTGCTCCTTGAGGAGGCGTCTCCACCCGAACGGGGACTTCTTTTCTTTGCCCCACTGGAGCAGGTAGCTGGAAGGTGATGCCGGACAGCACCTCCTGCACAACTCGGACTGTTTCAGCTGCGGATGATGCATCCATAGCCTCCTCAGTCCTAGTGTCGGATGGGTGAGTTGTCGTCTTCGGACGAGCTCCCCCGTGCCCGGACGTACCAGCCATGGCTGCGGCCGTAGCGGCCACTGCAGAGCTGTTATCCAACCCTCGCGAGAAGGACAACACATCCACGGCTGAAGTCGGAGCAGCTGACGTTCCAACTGCTTTCCCAGCATCCTTCTCCTTGCTAGGGATCGGGATGTTTGACTTAGGAGGGACCGGAGTCTTGACAGCCTGACTGCTGCCGGACGTCTGTCCCTTCTTCTTCAGATCCTTAGCTGGTTGCTTCGGATCAGCTTTCTTTTGTTCCTTTGGCACCTTTGGAGTCGGAGCCTTGGGAGTGACCGTCTTCGAATCTTTGGTTACCGTGGCAGTGGCAACCTTCGGATCCGCCTTCTTAGTACCCTGGGTACCAGACTTCTTCGGATCGGGCTTTTTAGGCTCGTCCTTCACCAGAGGCTTCTTTCCAACACCTGCGTGTTTGAGAGCCTTGGTACTAACCTTGCCATCGGCCGACTTGGACCGATCTCGGGTAGCACCCTTGCCACCGCGCGTCCTCGGACGTGCAGTGTCGGAGTCGCTGTCGCCTCCCATAGACAGTTTCCTAGTAACTGTCTTCTTGAGGCTCGGCGAAATACTTAGACTGCACATCCGAGAGAGATGTCCAGTCGACTCGGAGGGGTTCGATTCTACTGCACTGTAGGCGATCCCTCGCAACATTCCGGAGTCCTCGCTGTCGGGTGACGGAGACTTCCGAATCGGTGACACGGCCGGATCCACTCGTAGTTCCGACAGAGTCTGACTGAGCTCATCACCACTGTGGCTCTGAGCGTCCATGTGCTCCTCGGTGGCGGATGCCACCTCGGAGTGACCGGAGAGTTCGGACTGGCGGAGCTGCTGCTCGGCCATCCTCACTTCTTGCAAGTGTCTTACGACGGGAGTTTGACGGGGAAACACTTAGTTCCCCGTCTCCCTCTTTGTCTTAGACGGACCAGGAAAGAGTACTCACAGTTCCTACTCTTTTTATCACTCTTCTACTCTTCTAGTTGCCCAAAAACGCCGACTTCTCCGCTGCTGCCGCACGCACGATTGATCCGGGCGAGCCCCAAAATCAATATGGCGTTCCCTCGCTTTTGTTTTTAAAACAAAGCGCATGCGCAGCGTCTCGCGCGATTGGACGCGATCCCGTTACCCGGTGTGACCCAATTATCGATTAATCAGGTCACGACCTTTCCCGCCCGCAGCTCGGGCTCGGGGGATCACACTGCCACGTAGGCGGCTCGCAAAAGTCAAAATATACTTCGAATAAAGAGTTCATCAGGAGTATTAGTGGATTAATATGGGAAATCGAAGATTACCCCACCGGATTATCCGTCCACCACCCTCGGGGAGCACTCCCATATTCTTTTCTATTCGACTCTGAGCGCCCCTGTTGGTAGCACACATATAACATATAAAAACACCACAGGACACCACACTCGTTGTGTAACAAGCTAGGTTACCGCCCCTCTGGCCACCAGCCTTGGGCTTCGCCGAACGGATTTCCCGTTCACCTCTCTTAACCTGGCCGAAGGACTCTCGTTCTTAACTAAAATTCCAGCCTTGATTTTAGTTTTCCGGGCCCTTCTTCCTTCGCCTGCCGAGACTTTCTTTTTCACGGTCTTCTGAGGTTTCTTTCGTACCACTCTCTTAGGGGTATCCGCTGACACCCCTTCCAAAGGTACAAATTTCGCCTCCGAAGTTCCCTCTTCCACCTCCGTTTCCGGGGTGAGCTCCCTTCCAGCCCAAGCACGCAACCGAGCCACATGGCTCGTCCGGATGCGCCCTGCTTCGGACTGAATCAACACAGTCGTCTGACTGATACATTTAACCACTGTGTGTGGTCCATCCCAGTTATTCGCCAGCTTGACGTTGCAGAGCGGTTCGTGTAGGCGGATTACTCTATCCCCCACCACGAAACGTCGCAACTTCAATCCGGTGTCATAACCTACCTTCTGCCAATTCGCAGCTTTGAGCAAATGAGCCCTAACTGTTTCGTAGGCAAATTTGAATCTCTCTCGTAGAGATTCTACAAATAGCACCGTACATGGTGCTTCTGGACTGATCCCTACCACCCCGAATACTAAATCCGTGGGCATGATCAAGTCCTCTCCGAACACCAAGAGGTTTGGTGTGCAATTAGTCGAAGTGTGGACCGTATTGTTATACGCATGTACCACAAATTCGCACTGATCATCCCAATCATCCATATGGGAGTTCACTAATGGCTTCAAAACCTGGATCAAGGTCCGATTGAACCGCTCCACCTGCCCGTCGGACTGTGGTCGGTACGGATTGGTCCGAGTTTTGCATATAGCCAACTGATGACACATAGCTGCCCAAAGTTTGGACTCAAACTCTCTCCCTTGATCGCTATGTAACATCAAGGGAGCCCCCAGATGGAGGATCCACCCCTTCACCAGTGCTTCCGCACAAGTAGCAGCAGTGTGATCCTCTAGTGGGTACACTCGGGTGTATTTGGTATAGTAGTCCGAGACTACCATCATACACGTATTACCCTTCGGAGTGGGTTTCACTCCGCTGATAATATCCACGGCTATTCGAGCAAATCTCACCCCGAATAGCTCCTGCTGCAGTGGCAATTTCCCTAGTCCAGGACCAGGCTTGCCTAAACAACATGCCGGACATGTCTCTATCCACCTCAAAAGGTCGCCAGACATTCCGGGCCAGTAATATCTTCGACTCAGCCGTTCCAAAGAGCGTTTCTTCCCGAAATGCCCACTAGTGGAATGGCCGTGGCAGTAGTACAGGATGTCTTTCCTCATGGCAGCAGGGATTACCATTTGTAATACCCTCCGCTTTCCGGGACAAGTCTTCCACCTGCACAACAACGAGTCTCGGACCTCCAGTTCATGGAACTGTGCCAAGAAACGTCGCATTTCACGGTTTTCCAGCGATATTTCGGGTCTCACTGGACAGACCCCAGTAGGGACAAGCTCCCTCAGTCGTGCTATGGTAGGATCGGCCATCTGGTACGTCCTTATAGTGTCGGTGGACCAATCCAACAGGTTTTGCAACAACCCATCATAAGGCAAACGCACACTCGCTACCACAGCATTGTGAGCACCACAATCCCCACATTCCGGACGCACACAACGGCGTACCGGACGTCTACTTAGGCAGTCAGCATTAATATGCTTCGTGCCCGCTCGGTGCTGGATATGAGAGTTCTCCAGTCCGAACTCGCTGAGGTGATTCAACCATCGACCAATCATTCCCTCCGCATCCTTAAAATTAAGGAGCCACCTGAGGGCCGAATGATCGGTACGAAGTGTGAAATTCCCTCCATATAAGAAGTGCCGAAACTTCTTAGTGTATACCACCACTGCGAGCAACTCTCGCTTGGTAGTACAGTAATTTCTCTGTGCCTTGTTCATACTGTTACTAGCGAACGCCAACGGGACCTCTACTCCGTCCTGGATTTGGGACAATGCGGCCCCGATGCTCTCATTGCTCGCATCAGTGTCAAGGATGAAATGCCCCTTCTCCGTAGGGTATCTCAGCACCGGGGTGGTCCGGAATAACGCCTTAATCTCTGTGAAGGCTGCATTCTGTTCCATCCCCCATGGGAAGGGTTCTTTTTTCCTCCCCGGAGTCCAATGGCTCAACCGCTGAAGCGGCTGAGACACCCTCGAAAACCCGGGGATGAAGTCCCTGTAATAGGAACAGAACCCTAAAAAGGATCTGATATCCTTTGGTCCTTTTGGAACTTCCCAAGTCTCCACAGTCTCCAGTTTAGCCGGATCAGCCTGCACACCCTCGGTGGAGATGATCCGGCCCAAATAGACCATGGACTTCCGAAAAAGTTCACACTTCTTTGGCTTTAATGTCAAGCCATTGGACCGAATTCGTTCCAACACCTCTCCGAGGTTCAACGCACACTCCTCAAACGTCTTGCCGAAGACAATGACATCATCCAAGTATACCAAGCACTTGCGCCACAATAGATCACTCAACAGAGTTTCCATCATAGCCTCAAATGTGGCCGGGGCGTTGCATAACCCGAAAGGCATCAGTTCAAACTGATACAGCCCAATGTGACTCGTAAAAGCCGTCTTCTCTTTATCCTCCTCCTTCATCCCGATCTGCCAATACCCGGACTGCAGATCAAGGGTGCAGAACCATTGGTTCCCACCCAGCGAGTCCAGAGTCTCATCAATTCGGGGGAGAGGATATGCATTTTTCTTGGTTACTCCATTCAGGCGTCTATAATCGATACAAAATCGGATAGACCCATCCTTTTTAGTAACCATCTGAACCGGACTGGACCAGGGACTAGTGCTAGGCACTATCACCTTCTGTTCCAGCATGGTTTTCACTTGTTCTTCAACAACAGCTTTCTTACCCAACGGCAAACGTCGGTAAGGCATTTTGAAAGGCTGTGCATCTCCAGTATTGATAGAATGCAACACTTTGTCGGTTCGGCCTAACGGCTCCCCCTCCACCTGCCATGCATCCTGATACTTCACTACCAGCCTCCTTAGAGAGTC
This sequence comes from Harmothoe impar, assembly GCA_947462335.1. Taxonomy (NCBI): domain Eukaryota; kingdom Metazoa; phylum Annelida; class Polychaeta; order Phyllodocida; family Polynoidae; genus Harmothoe; species Harmothoe impar. The sequence continues at coordinate 44,101,465 of OX381712.1, read as the reverse complement.
GAGATCCATCCGATCCGTCAGATCCGTTTCGGATATCATTTTCTCGAGTCCCTCACTCAAAGGGGTCGGAGAAGGGTCACCCTTCATGCTCACCTGTCCAGCGGACACTACGGCCTCACTGGTGAACACCTTCCCCAACACTGTATCTTTCCTAAGATACTGCGGTTCCAACCCGGGGTTAGAAACCGGCACCACGGTCCAAGCACCATCCCCCACGAGGGTATCCATGCCTGTCAAACCGATGCTTCCCAACATGGCCACATCCGGTTCCACAACTGCTTCTTCCTCTCTCCTAAGCCCCTTGCTTCGGACCAGCACGTCACACGTCTGTCCGGGAGGAATCTTAACAGTTTGGACCACCGTTGCCACTGTCGATACTTGTCGGAGCACACATTGCTCCACCGCACGGTACGGGTGCTCTATTCGGAGTACCCCTGTACCAGGATTCAGGACCGCGTCATACAACGCCGAAAAATCCAACCCCAGTATACCGTCGTCTGCAATATCCGCAATGGTGGGAGAAGCCACATACTCCTTCCCTCCAATTCGGACAGGTATGAACGCGCGCCCATACGTCTGCATACTCGACCCATCGGCCGAACAGGCGTTTACCCTCGTTTTGAAGTTATCACGACTGTCCGGCATAAGAGCATAGAATTTGGAGGAGATAAAGGAGTGGCTAGCTCCCGTATCTACTAAAAATTCGCCCGCCCTACCGGCCACAGTAACAGACACATACCACCGCCTCCCCCCCAGCGGAGACGGGTTTACAGTGAAGCGTTTGAAATCCTTCGGAGCAGCCAGATCAAGGCCATGTTTCTTCAAATGGTCGAAACATGGATGATCTGGGGAAAGCTGGGTACTCCCTACCCACACGGTGTCTGTGACAGCCGCAACTTCCTCGTTCCTATCCGTAATGGGCCTCCCTGCCTCATTGCCGGGCAACTGATGGACTGGAATGTTAATCAGGCCGGCATCCGAGCTCCTGAAGCTCGAAGCCACCCCTGATTCCCTTCCTGTCTTCTGAATTCCACTAGGCTCTACCTCTCTGGTATGTTGGCGTACTTCATCTGCAGGGGTTGTCCGCTCGCCTTTTCGGACTACCCCCTCTAGTTTCCCTCCTTTCCGGGAACTTTCGGACTCGGAGCTGTACACTCCGCAGCAAAGTGACCGATCTCTAAGCACCTATAGCACTTAGCGGTCCTCCGATTGATCTTCCTTCTGTTAGGCTGGGTAGCCCCCTGAATGGAAGTCGTCATCTTCTCAAACAGCGATGTGAAAAACGCTGCGTCCATCATCGGAACCTTCGGATCCGATGACTCCCTTTTTGGAGGGGGGTTCCCACCCCCTTCCGGCTTCTTATTCTTCCACGGCGGTTTAGAGGAATTCCCATTCCTCTTGAACTGAGCCGCTGAAGCTGTAGCCCCCTCCTCATCACTGCCCGAACCATCAGACTGTTCCGGAGAACATTCTATAATGGCCGAGGCCCGGGTAGGCATCCGGTCCCCTAACAGTGACTTTTTGAGAGCATGTATGTCGATGGCCTTAAAAAGGTCATCTAGTGACGTATCTGCTCTCCACGTGTCATACACCGTTTGTTGTATGTCAGGATCTCTCAGTCCGGCAACGAACTGAGAGAACAATTCCTTAGAAAATAAGGCATCGTGGATTCCTGAAGCAGGGTGTACCTTCTTCAGGAGTCTCATCAATGCAAGTCCGAAGACCCTCGGAGCTTCGTTCTTGCCTTGCACGCGCTTCTTAAAAGCGACCATCGGATCAATCCGAGCGGAATCTCCGTATAGGATGGTTCCGATTTCTACGAGCTGCTTGAAAGTACCGCGAGGTCCGCAATCCTCCTTCCACTGCTCAACGGCCATGAGACCATCTCCCATGCGTAATCCCTTACACACGTACGGGATTGCATCTTGTTGGTCCCACCCACTGAGGTTTATATCCTCAACGGTGGCTCCCAACCAATCTTCCCACGAATTCTTCTGCCAATAGGGAAATGGCTCGCTGGCTATGCGTCTAGCAGCGTTGGACGAACCTCTAATTTTAGAGGTTATCGCCAGGCATTTAGAAATGGATGCTGTCGCGTCCTTTTCCGCACCGACATTGTGCAATCCGATCCCCGCTATGGCGGGATTCGTATCGTACAATTCTTGCAATTCTGTACTCAGCATTGTTCGTCTCGGAGCCTTCTTCGGGCTCTTCGTACCAGGAGTCGCCCCTGGAGTAGCGCCCATAGCTGGTATGCTACTCTGTCTGTCCAGAAAAGCCTGGTAGGTCCCATACGACACTAAGTCCGTAGTGGGGTCCACGCCTTGTCCGAACCACCAGTTCTTCTCCTGATCAGTCATGTACTGACACTGCTGGGCCAGAGCAAGCGCTCGTTGATGCTCTGCCTTCTCCTTTGCCAATTCCTTGACCTGCTTCTCAACCTCCTCCTCTTGCTGAGCTTTCTCCAATTTAGCTTTAGCAGCTTCTCCGGCGGCTCGGAGCCCTTCCTTTCGAGCCCTCAGAACCGCCGCTTCCTGCTCCGCTAACTCCTCTGCGAGGGCCGCGTTCTCCTTCATTCGTTTCTGCTGCTGCTCCAAGGCAGCCTGCTGTTTGCGATACACGTCTCGCCTTTCTATTTCCAAGTTTTTCTGTTCCTGGAACAATATGGTTGCTTGGCACTCTCGCCATTGCAACAAACTTGAAGGAGTCAGATCGGTTTTCGCCGCCTTATCCTGCTCGGCCGCTTTCTTCAAGCGTTCCGCGTCGAGTTCTTGCTCGTCCACTTTCAACTGTGATCGTGGACTCAGAACCAACTCGGACAATCGTCTTCCCCTACCGACTGAGGCTAGACCGGTCGGGGCTGCGAATACCTGTTTTGGTATCGGACGGATACCACCGATCCCCACCCTCGGTGAGTAATCACTTGCCCTGCCTCTGCCCCTGGATCGTCCCACTCCGAGGGGTCGTCCGAAGGGTCGTCCTGGTGTTGAGGTTGACAAGGCAGGTTCCATGGATACCCCACGTCCCATAGGCTGATTGGGAGTGTCGGTAAAACTCATGTAATGGAGGCCTTCCGGACTACCATTGTTCGCAGATGCGAAAGAGGTACTGTTGTCCTTTATACTCTCTCGCGTTTCGGATAAAAACTGCTGTAAAGCAGTTCTTTTCGCTTTCAGGATGTCGCACTCTGTCACTAGACTTCGGCGGACCTCCTGTAAGTCCTCTGTGTCCCGAACAATGGCTGATCGGGCCCCTTCTGCCTCATGCATTACAGCATCTCGGGCTTTGCAAATATGGTTCAGCTCCGTGTTTGCCTGGACAAACTCGGACTGGATCCCTCGTAGGTCCGCCTCTTTCTGATCGTATTCCGACCGGACTCTGCTGAGAGATTGTACCAATTTCTCATTCTCCTCCAACAAGGTAGACAGCCTTGCGTCCTTCTCCTTGATTTTGGAAGCTCTGTGTGTGACTGCACCCTCCAATGCAATCAGACTGCTTTTCCATTCATTGGCTTGCTTCTGAATGGTTAACAATTCCATTTGAGCCATCTGTACACGTTCCTGTACTCGGGCCTCTCTCATGTCGTCAAAACGACGCTCCGGCACGAGGGTATACCTCCTCGGAGTCGGCGCGGCTGAGCTTGACCCACCCACATTGAACAAGGACAAGTTCACTTCTTCTAATGAGCGGCTCATTATGGTAGGACCCCTGGGTCCTCGTGCTGCGTCTGTTCCGGATGGAACATTCGCCCTGCTGTGGGTATCTGCCTCATAACTGGCATCTAACCCTTCCGGTGACAAGGCTGCTGCCTCATCCGGGGACCTCGCTGCTCCGTCCAGAGCCCGAGGTCTGTGCTACTGCACAGGCTAACCTGCGTTTCACTCAGAACTGGTCACGGCACCAGTGTAATAAACGGACTTTCGTATCTTTATGATATTGGTAGAGTATCAATTAAAGAACAAAGTCGACACAGTTCGGATCAAGTGTTACAGGTTGCAATATCAGGTTTATTCAGGTAAACCTAAACAAGCAGTCACTAAGTGTGCGAACTCCCTATAGAGTTCGGAACGGGTCAGTAGGCTAAGCAGCCGATATGATCACGGGGTCTCTTCACCAGCGTGGCTCAGAGTAACCGACGAGTACCGTCAGATGCCGGGTATATATAGGCAGCCAGCCTGCGCGCGCACACGCAGACCGGAAGCCTATAGCGACCTCTGTCCATACCCCAAGCCCGGGGTAGGTGTCGCCACCTACCGTCGGACTGAAGGGTTCGGACTGAGCTCGCAACACAGCATCCAACAGCACTCGTCATATAATAATCCCGTATAACCCCAGCCCCTACACATGTTTGCAGATAATGCAGTTTTCTTCGTAACAGGGGTGGCTGCCATGAAGTGGCTTGGGACGGGGGTACTCCGAGTGTGATAAAATATCACGGAGGTTGGGGCCTTTCTTGTAGGCTACTATGATGTTGTTCTCTCGAAAACGATGTGTGTCATTGCGAGGGGTCAGTAGATCTGAGGCTGTTTGTAGGATGGTTTTTGCCCTTCTATTTTGGGGATTGTAGGCAATTACAAAAGGTATGATTTTCTTCTTGACTTTTGATGTGTTTTTCAGCAGTTCACTGCGGTCAAGGGCCCTGGCTTGTTGGATCGAGTCCAAAAGACGTTGATGTGGGTGCCCCCTCAAGGTGAGTTTTTTCAGTAGGTGACTACATGATTTTTCGAATTCTAGAGATTCACTGCAGATCATTTTGTATCTGACAGCTAACCCGTAGCAGATCGAATTCTTTTGTGATGGTGGGTGGTGGGACGAGTGGTGTAGATATAAGTCTGCATCAGTGGGTTTTTTGTAGACTTTGGTTTGAAGACGCCTGTGGGAGTCTAGATACACTGTGGTGTCTAGGTAGTTGATGGTGGTGGTGCTGTATTCATATGTGAATTTTATGGTCGGGTGGAAAGTGTTTAGAGAGGCAAGGAATTCCAGTAGTTCATCTTCGCTGCATCTAAAGATTGCAAAAATGTCGTCTATGAATCTTTTCCATAGACTGGGCTTGAGGGTTGATTGATTGAGTAGCTTTTGTTCAAGTACGTGCATAAATATGTTGGCATATGTTGGTGCAAGTTTGGTTCCCATGGCTGTACCCTGGCGTTGAGTGAAGTACCGGTCGTTGAACTTAAATGTGTTGTTTTTCAGGACTATTGAGACGAGTTCTTTTCCTACATCTGGCGGAATACCTGGGTTTGGTAGAGAGGACAGGGCCATGTGTGCGGCTTCCAGACCTTCATCGTGTGGTATTGATGTGTACAATGAGCTGACGTCGATTGTGAGTAGGAATTCATCTTCATGTAAATTTCCATAGTCTTTGATCACATTTAGGAAATGTTTGGTGTCCTTCAAGTAGCTGGGTATTTTCTTGAGGAAGGGTTGCATAACTTTCTCCATGGTGCCTGATATTATGTCAGTGGGGCTGTTGATGCCTGATACTATGGGCCTACCTGGGTTGTTAGCCTTGTGTATTTTTGGCAGTAGATAGTAGGGTGATGTTCTGATGTTTTTTGGAATTAGTGATTTAACACTACCGGTAGGTAATTTGCCTGATTTAACCAAGTCAAATAATTTCTTGGTTATTTGGCGGGTGACACTAGGTGTTCTGTCATAGTGAGTTTCCATGTAGGTTGTTTTGTCATTCAGTTGGCGGTTGGCTTCAGCTATGTAGTCTGAGGTGTCCATTATGACAATGGCCCCGCCTTTGTCGGCGGGTTTGATGATGATTGATTCGTCATCTTGGAGCTCTTTTAGAGCTAGAGTTTCAGAAATTTTCAGATTTGAGGAGTTGTAGCTGGTGGGTGGTTCTTTCATCATTGAGTGTAGTACAAACTGAGTGTAGGCATCAATGTCTTCATTGATGCCAGGAGGTGGAATCCAACCTTTAGATTCAGTGGGTAGAGTGGGTGTGAAGTTCAGTGAGCTGTCACTGAATTGAAAGAAATGTTTAAGTCTGATTCTTCTGTTGAATAATAGAGTATCCCTGGTGGTGTGGATGTGGTTGGGGGTCTTGGGTGTTGGTACAAAAGATAGACCCTTGCTAAGTACTGATTCTTGGTCAGTACTTAGTTGTTTACTAGAGAGGTTGACGATGGCGTTGGGGTTGCCCGGGGAGTCCTCGTCCTTGTATTTCTTGTATCGTCGGTTTTTCTTTGTCGTCGTTCCTGGAGTGCTTTGGTTTGAGCTTCTTCCATCTTGGAGATTATGTTCTCCATGTGGGTGAGGGTTGGTGCGTCGCATTTTTGTGTTAGGACTAGTTTGGTGTTATTGATTTCAGTTTCAAGTTTTACTTTCCTGGTGTTGTAGTATTCTAGAAGTAGTTCAGTGAGTTTCAAGCTGAAACTCTGATGAGCCTGTTCCCACTTAAGGCTGAAGGCCCAGTCAGAGTCTGGGATTTGTGGTGCTACTCGGGCCTGTAGGCCTTTGGGTGCAATGTTTCTAGATAGGCAGGTGGTGAGGTATGTTAGGTGGTGGTTGGTTTTGTTGAGGTTGAGTGCCAGTTTTCTGGCTATTTTGAAGTATGGTACGGCCTCTGAGGGTATAGCTACGCTCGGTGTAGCGTCTGGGACGGCCAATTGGATTATTGGTAGGTTTTGGGCAGCCATGTGTGGATAGTACGTTGGTTTTTTAGTTCATTCCTGGTGTGGACTTGAAGTATCAGGATCCAATTTAAGGATGCTTAGGAGGTTGAGTTCGGGTTTCGAAATTTTTCTTAGTTGAGCAACCTAACTGATACGGTAGTGACTTGGTTCAGAAGTTGGAGGATCTTACTTAAGATACAGTGTTGAGGGTTAAAATAATTTATACTCAATCTATATCTCAAGATGATCAACACAACCACAACAACTGAAGTATGATATTCATGTTGGCAAGTTTATTCATAAAAATCAGATCACAACGTTTCGCCACAAGTCGGGCTTCATCAGGTGATGTTTAAAAGTTCATTTGTAATTACTGAGCTAGCTAAATGAGCAATGGTTACTATGGTGACGTTTGTTTAAGGTCAAGGTCAAGGTCATAAGGTGACAATGAGGTCAAAGGTCAATTTTATATGAGTGCATGAGTACTGAGGGCATAGAAAGTGCTTATAGTTTGTATTTACCGGTACTTGCGGTATTATAGATTTAGAATTAAAATATATACAGAGTTCATTTCTTTATGTCGCTAATATAAAAATTATTCCATTTATTATTTCTCTTTAGGTGAAATTCTATCAATATCTAAATATAGTTGGAAGTAGTGACCAACGATCATGTGACTTAATGAAGTATGATCTTTGCGCCATGGTTATATATGGGGTGGAAATATGGACGTATGCATGGACATACTTTTATTATTTGTAGGCACACTGTATATTGTGATTGGAGTCATACCATACAACCCCTGATTATGTGACCATTCCTCGCCTCCGTACAACACAGGAGATGTCTAGGTTGGGACAGAGATATATCCTGAGTGTGAGGGTGGTGCCAGGAGCGGTGTACCTAGTGGGTGGACACGGTGTGTACCTGTATTCTACACACCTGTGTACCACACCCTACAACCCACCTCATGCTACCTGACATCATGCACATGTGTCATCCTGAATCTAAGGTGCCTGATATACATTCATAGTCAGTTGACTTTTGATATATGTATCAGATATTACACTATAAAATCTAAATCGATTGTATGTAGAATATAGGTCGGCCTATAAGGCATTTGTCAAAAAAAGATACTATTTAAGGTAAACATTATTACATGTTGGTACTATTTCTTCATGAAAATATTACCTTCACCGAGACAGTGTATGGCAAAGATTGTATGCTGCATTTTCATTGTGTAATAGAAGATTTTCTACATAATGATATATCATCATACATGTATAATAACCTCCCCTCCTATATGTTGTTAAATGTGACCACTCCATAAGATGGTCCCGTTACCAAAGAAGTAACCAGGAAGACAGCCATTTCCAGTCCCAACCCACGTTGTGGTATCTATGCTGGAGGTCTGCCATACATGACACAAATCACAGAGAGACGGAACAGTATAGGCTGCTGGTCAATTCCTTCATGTCACAAATAGGACAAAATAACTATCGCAGACGGATGCTGTACTTCAGACCAATAACTACTGGTAACCACATTGAGTGTATCACATGTCCCTCTCCATATCAATATATTTTTTAAAGCATGTTTAACTTTTGAATTTATAACTAGTACACTCAATGTTCAGTTATAAAAATGCTCTCATTAAACTGGGGTCAAGTGTAACATGATCTGACACTATCTGGAACATTGGTAATAATAAGACAGTCCCAATATCATGTATTGGAGTCTCTAATCACGAGAGAACACAAATCAACATCTGTTGGGATGTTTTTTCTTGATTTCCCTTAAAATAGCCTTTAGAAAAAAACGTTGCGTGTTTGTACTGGAGATTCCGTAACATATGCCACGATGATATGGCATGTGGCCTACACTGTAAGAAGTTACTGTATTTACACAGCACAATGTGCTGTACATTTACAGCACTTTTTGCTGTAGTTGGTATTACAGCACTATTTGCTGTATAATTACAGCATTATGTACTGTAAATTGGGTCTTCTGCAATGTTGCTGTACATTTACAGTACATTGTGCTTTTGATTTCCGCCGCTAGGTGGCAGCAGTAGACTATTTCTGTATTAATTATTCCACCCAACCCTTTCCCGAGTCAAATAAAGCCTCACAAACTCTCCAGACATCGTAGAATAAGAATGGATGAGAGAGACTAAATGCAGTTATCATTAAGTGTATTGATATTTGCATAATTGTGTTGAATCATACAAAAAAACAGCATAAGTATAGAATAGACACCACATTGGTGGGAAAAAGTTAAATGCTTAAGTGCCCGGACTGGGGAAAAGCTGGTATCACATACGGTTCAGCTGTAATGAAGCAGGATTAAACCATTACATTGTGTAGTGTGTATTATCCTAGCTATGACTGAACTATTATGCAGGAAAGTACTCTCCATGCATGCGTATTAATTGATATAAATTGATGAGAACAACAATATGAAACCTACGGTAGAAGTTGCTGTAACTTTACAGCACCCAGTTGCTGTACATTTACAGCAAAATCTACTGGAACAAAAGTTGCCAGCAACTTTTGCTGTAGATGCACACTAGAAGTTGCTGTAAATTTACAGTAGAAGCTGCTGTAAATTTACAGTAGAAGTTGCTGTAAATTTACAGCAAGTCAGTTGCTGTACACCTACAGCAAAATCTACTGGAACAAAAATTGCCAGCAACTTTTGCTGTAGGTGTACAGTACTTACTTCTTACAGTGTATGATGATAAGATCCTTAATATGACAACTGCCAAACGTGCTGCAGTTCTTACCAGGAACCGCACGTTGTTCTACATTTTTACTACTACAGGGTCAAAGGCCTACACTACATCCTTGTTTTAGCTGATATTCAACATATCACTATCAATGTGAGAGGTCATCCGATACATGTACCACTAAACGGTATAGCGGAATCATAAGTAAAATACACCATGAAATACGCCGGAATCGGTTCCCAATGCCTCGTGCATAGTGCCCAATGTGATAAAAGGATTAGTTATGCAGCTCCAGTAGCGATCTCCTTGTAGGTGTTCAGGTATCCAACTGTGCAGAACCTACCATAGAGGACAGGTGATAGACGACTTTGTGACAGTAGAGACATGATGTCATCAATATAGGATTTAACCCTTTGAGGGCAGCGTAAAGGTTTAATGCACTATACCCGATGTCATCATGATGCATGGAGAGTAGCTCAACAGTTCTACATTCTAGCATCATTCTGAACTTAGGGATTGATACACTCTCGAAGGGTGCATGATGCACCAATATAGTGCTGGCGAGTTACTGTGTGAGTGCACTATAATGGCAAACGTAATCTTTTAGCGATATGTCGTCCTGAAAGGTCTAATCATCCATAGTACCCATTCAAGAACCATTTCTGGGGCAGCTTCTATGTTACAGATCTAGATCTCACATGTTTACAAACAGATCGTTACTTCTGTAGGCCTATCAGTAAAAAACCATGAGTATGGATCACTCCTAAAATAGTTATAGGCCTACGTGGGGGGGGGGGGGGGGGGCTATAGTGTTTTTGTTCTCGCCACCATTTCCATGTCTCTCGGAATTCTTAATTTTATGTAACACCTTGCCCAAAAACAGCTGATCAGTAGGGGGAGGGGGTAACAATTTGTGTGTGTTTGCTCCATATGGAATGGTGACAGACATCCTGGAGATCTATTGTTGTGCTTTACTACCATTACGTCTATTACCTTTCGCTTTCTCACGATACAGCGACCCACTGTTTGGCGCCTACTATCCCTTTTTACACCGATAAAATAAGCATTTTTATCTCTAAAATGATTGCCAAGGACAAGATGTTCCCGTTGTGCTTTAGGTGGAACCGATTTTATACATTGACCCACCTTGATGTAATTGACACAATCCTGCTAAACAGAAACACTGATGTTAATTGCCATCATTTTCCTATTCTTTTTTATCACCATTTACTTCTCCTCTCTATAGTCGGCTGCATACACATTATATTTAATATAGCTGAATATGTAATACTAAAAAAACTGACTATTCAGGAGAATCTATGTCATTTAGGCGTTTCATTAAAAACACAAGTGCTGTCTTGGAGATACACTCTCTCTAATGTGAGGAATGTTCCACTGGAAAATGGTGTTTAAGTGGCCAAAACAGGTGGTCCACCTGGCCAACTTGTCATGTGTGACAAAAATGGGCCGACCCCCACATCCCACAATGGGTAATATGTAAACATAGTCATAGAAAATAACAATGACTCTTATACACTGGAACATTCTGTAATATGTGGGGTTATTGTAAAATGCCACCATACAGACAACAATCACACGTAAATTCAGTGTAACCGATTCCAAAGATATGTAAACTATGTACTGTAGTCCAAAGGTGGGTACACAATTTGAATACGAATATAAAAAAAGGTATAATTTGAGCAAATAACATAGAGACATGGTAAGATGGAATGCAGAACATCCTCTGGTTGTTGTTTTAAAATATATAAAATGGGTTAAAATTGAGAAACCTACATCAAGTAAGACTGGAGCTGAGACCTACAATATGAGAGGCACCATGCTAACTGTCGAGACTTTCAAGAATACACTATGCTGTAAAAGGAAGAGTTTATATACCTGTCTAAAGTACTGAATATCTTCATGGCAGACACCCATGCCAGATTGGCCAGGTACCAATAGTATGTGGTCTAGCTGTCTAACTTGGGCACCTGGATAGGTCTTGCAACACAATATTATTTTACATACACCTGCACGATGTCTTATACAGTTACTGCCAGCATATGGCAAGGAGAGTATACATGTACAAGAAGGCTTCTGGTATAACAATAGGGCCCAAAAGTCCTCCTCCAAACCCTTTAATGTAGCTGTAACAACCCTTACGGTTTCTTTAATGATCCTAAGAAGAATACATGTACATTAATCATCATACCATGTCTGTGTTAGACACACAATGTATTTCCAAGATAATGAATGGTGCTCAAAAGTCATGAGTGGCCTTGTAACATCGGCATTATAGCGAACTATGAGGTAAAGTTTTAAAAATGTATTCCAGTGGCCAATAGCCCTGCCTATTCATATTCTTCTGTTCTCCATATTATTTTTCATAAAGGACCTTGGCGTATGCTTTTGCATAACTAGGAATGTAGGTTAATCATCCCGATTTGTGGACACGGCACAAACACGAGAATCCAGTCATCAAATACTGCCATGGACCCAATACAGTGAAAACAAAAACTAATGCACATGCGTCTACAATGAATATGGAGTAAAAATGCTCATCAAATCTACAGGTGGTATTGGGACAAATAGCTCTGCTACCTGTCTATTCATGGTTATGTTTACCAGTATCTATATCTAGGCATGATGCCAGAGGCTAGCAAAATTCCCACCCTACATTCTCATAATAGTTGAGTTTAAGTTTTTATCTACAATAAAAGTGGGTGGGTTCTAAATGTCTTATGTGGAATAAGTATGCCAAATATACCAGTTCCATATGCATAACCCTCATAAAATGTCAAGTATTGTAAGTAGAATAGCGAAATTGTATCTGGAACATTATGATTGTCTCTGTAAGTGTTTATCATAAATCTCAATACTGCAAAATATGTTTTATTTTCCTGGCATGATGTGAAGGGTAGGTTAATGTCTCGATATGCCTATATAGGTGAGTACAGACCCCGAATAAAAACCACAGTGCCAAATGTTTAAACATGATATGAATATACAGTTAACTACAGTATAGTGACAATTTATTGATGGCAATAGAAGTGAATGATAGCATTGGCTTGCTGATCACACATTGTGACTTCAGGTCCCATTGTATAACTGAGTGATTACTCATCACACTACTGACTACCGGCACTGTACTATGCGGTTTGTACAGAAGTACTAAATCACCACCAATTTATAGTAAATGCCAACCTGGGGCCATTCTGACTATGAAAGTGTCAAATGGATGGGAGCTTTCAGATCACTTTCACATACTTGAAAACAAAATACCCAATTTATCAACGAATCTCATTAAGGTGTGATATGTTGGAATGGAGCTGCTTTTGAGTGCCTTAACATATTTTAAGCTTGGCCTTTTTTTTTAAATTGTAAGCTTGACCCATTTGAAGTTTTGTCAAAAAACAGAGGAGTAGCGATAGCAATCATTAATGCCCAATGTTTTCTTGTTGTAGTTCAACATGGTGGAATAAGTACGACAACATCAGATGGTTAAATTATTGTCATACAGAATAGCTACCAGTACAGCTACAATTAGTAGAGAAGTGTGGCAAACCGACATACTCTCAACATGCCATCGTATAACTGTTAATGACAGAATTATGGTCACTTTGACCCCCGCTGATTGCCATAATGACCAATACCAGGTGGATCTCATGTGTAAACTACTTGTAGATGTACAAACACTGTAGCTGGATTCTCAGGTAACCAGGTGGAGGTAATAAGTGCCAGGTGACACACCTGACATGTGATGCACACACCCACACAACCAACCTGTCACAAACACACACTGTATGACAGTAATGGTTATCACCCATACAGGTGCCTAAAGATAATATAGGCTTTGTATATACATGTAGAACCACTGCATTTCATTTCTTTTTCAATGGCCGCACAGGGTGACCTTGTTCTAACATGACATGATAGTTTGCGTCAAAATCCAATACAGTGAGGCAAGAAAGGAAATACTCCGAAATACTCAAGCCCCAGTAAAAACATGGCTTTTATATATATTATCAATTTAGCTATGCTCAAGTCGAAGATGGGTTGCCCCCACCCCCTGATACTATGCAGACTGTCGCTATCGTCTATGGGTGACGACTTTTACAAGGAAATTGTAGGTCTACAAGAAGATGATCAACATCTATGCATTGAAACAAAATCACTGCCACCGAAATTGGGATGCAGGTATACCCATACACTTGTGTGCCAATATGTCAGGATGAAAGTAGTCATATATTACTACCGAGGCCGAGGGGAGAGTGGGTACGGTGAATCTTCTCACGACGGCAATATTTTCCCACATCGATTGCAATTTATGTACAATAAAACAGAAGAAAGTGTTTTCCATATATTAAAGGCACTCCCTGGAGTCTACCGAGCATATCCAATATGTGCATTGTAATGATTTTAAGCCGTGGTACACACATTGTGCTTTTAAATGTTGTTTTTAAAATACACGTTTTACGAAGAGATACGATGAGTCATAGTCAGAACCTCCCACACATGTGCTGGTATTGGCGTCGAACAATGCCTATTAACATGATACAGACTTCCCTTTACTGGATCTTTGTTCATGTTATTAAATCTTTTTTTTTATATTCAAAGAGTACTGTTCTCAATTTTACTGTGACCAAACACAACACTACGTTAATGAATGCAATTTATGTGCTGGGGATGTGCCTACTGAATGGTGCTTCTATTCCCCCGAAACCTTATCCCTTTAAGGGCCGCATAGTGTTTTGATCTACTATTATGACCGTTGTCGGCGTGGTGAGTCTTCTCACAAGTGCTGCATTCATGCATCATGCCGACTGGCCCGCGTGGGGTTCAGACAGTCCCGACGGACCGGCAAGGGCTGCATTTGGGCATCAAGGAGACACAGGGCATAATGCATTAATGTACTCTGCGGTCTTTAAAGGGTACCAATTAACGTTGCGTGACAGAATAATATGGATGTGTGGAATACACTGTAGGGTATTGGAATTTGCTAGAAACAGGCAACCAAGGTCAGGATTGTACGAGGGATTGTATAGGCAATTAGCTGGATAGGTTTTAGACTAATGAAATAAGTTATGGTACTCAGCCCGTAATGCTCAGGGGCAGGGGGCAACGGTACCCATATTAATAGCTGTTACCAATTCTGATTATCGCTGAACCCAGTGAAATATATTGGTCACGCACAGTACTAGAGGATTGGACATGTAACCATGGGATAATAACCTACAAACGCCCTGATGGTGTACGTGCAGCCTGAGTGTAGGAAGGCTACTCTTGGTGTCAACTTTTTTTTTCCGTTGGGGGTTAAACACAAAACAGAAATTTATGATTCATTGTTTTACTGCTGATGTTGTACAAGTATGAACTGTGGGGCTGTCGAATAGCATGGGAAAGCTATCGACATTTCGAGTTAGTTTCTAACTTTTCTACGTGATTCTTTTTTTTCCCTTTTGTAGGTGTAGCGCTAAAGTGCGATACTACCCGTACCCATATTATTGATCTAATACATCTGTCACGTCACAACCATGTAAAGGTCACTATACTTTCCCATTTAAGGCTACCGGTCCCGGGATACCAGTGCAGGTCTTTTTTTATGATTTTTTCCAGGATCTCATAGGCAATGGCACCACATACTATTTGATTTCTTCATTCGACCAAATTTTGGTAATTCGTATTTACTAGTGTGCTTTTATTTTTTATTTTCTATAGATATCTAACATCCCATGGGGCATTATTTATACCATGACACAGCAACCTATTTCCATACACTTGACCTGACTGCGTGTAGTAGGCCGTGGGGTGGATGGGGAGGCAGGGTCAGTCTAGGTCAGGTTAGGGGCAATGTTTGACTCCCCCACTACTGTCATGATAATGAGGGGTTTTGGGCCTATTTATGTGTGTCTAGAGTAAGGTTAGACACTCACACACACATGGTGGTATGCACAGGTTTTAACTAGACTTCGGCTTGGTAAGTGAGTGGGTTGTACATAGGGTAACATAGAAATGTGTGATACAGTTGTACCTCATGTGTACGATCATCTTGGTGACTGCTAAGACCTGAAATGTCCACAACAGGCACCACAGGGCCTAATGAGAATAAGATGACCGTGGCCATTGGGTATCACACCTTTCTATGGGACCCCCATGGTACCCTACAGCTTAGTTACTCACCAAGCCGAGGTCTAGTTAAAACCTGTGAAATTATCCTAGTGCACCAACAGGTGTCGGAAACTGAGCAGATCAGGATCAATTTGCATGTCTACAGGCTTTAACGACCGGCTTGGATTCAGGGGAGGTGGGACTGAGGGGGTGGGAGGCAGGGAGTTAAGGACACCCACTTCTGACCTGGGAAAGAATAAAACAATCTAATGATACACGTATTTCAGTCCGCTGGACACAGTAATATACATGTACATATATGCTTTTATACATAATTTCGTGTTTAGTGCCCTCTCCACCCCCTTCCCGTTTTAGTGTACTGTATTACAACATTTAAAATATATGATAGGGGTTGTTTGTTGCATGTGTTAGTATTCATGAACAAACAACTCATTGAACTAGGGTTCATGACCCGCCATATCCAAATCCTAATTCAGGCGAACCTGACTGACGATCTCAATTCCCGAATATTTTCAGATGGTGCAGGAGATAATCGCCATGGACACTTCATGAGTTGACAAGGGCCATTTGTTACATATCATTTGTCGAATTACTCGATTATGATTTCCAAGAAACATTTTTGTGGTTGAGAAGATGTGCAAGATATATCTATATCTATATCTATATCTATATCTATCTATATCTATAGATATAGATATATAGATATATATATATATATATATATATAGATAGATAGATAGATAGATAGATAGATAGATAGATAGATAGATAGATAGATAGATAGATAGATAGATAGATAGATAGATAGATAGATAGATAGATAGATAGATAGATAGATAGATAGATAGATAGATAGATAAATAGATCAGTCTGTAATTTACAAACATATACATATATCGGAGTTACCATTCATCCATCTAGAACCCATTCATCATATATGGATTGCTGTGTACACTTATCTGCTCCACTGACCACCGTGCGGGTTATATGCTTAGTACATGGACAAATGGGGGAGAGGGGGGGGGACATTTCGACCCTTCCTGGGAGGCCTCTGTAGAGATTGACACAGAATACACTACTCTTATACACTCTCTTTACTATTAAAGCAGGGGCCAGCTTGGTCGAACCATTTCTACGGGGGGGGGGGGGGGGGAGTAGGGTGCATTGCCGGGGTGCATTAGGGTTACCCCCCCCCTCACCCCGCTCCTCCGCCCGTAATCCTTGGCACGTATTTATATATACGTATAGATCTTAATGCATTTTTTTCTATTTGTGTTTAAACCAAACTACAAGTACAAATATCTTAAAATAGCTACAAGAGGGGGTCAACGACCTGGTGGCAGTGGTGGTCAATGACCTGGGTCAGGGGATAAACTTGAGAACCCGTTCAGGTACGGTGCACCAACTACGGTGGTCAAGCAACCTGAGTACTCGTAATACAACACTTCTGCCAAGATTATTATCATACAGGTACTTGCGATTGCTTATTGTCACGCCAATGGGAATCATGTCAGATGATCCTTCAAACTGCCTGGCTAGACATATTATATCTGAGTTGTACATTTTATAAAATGTGGAGGGCTGGCTTATTTGATATAGTGCACACAAAGAGAGTGCTGGCTTGTAGTTGGGACACTTAGAGTTCATTCTTATTACCGTAAAACCTCGCGTAGAAGCCGCGGCTAGTACGCGAGTCAGATCGCTAATGGGGCTTATAGAATTGGTCCAAAGTCAGGGTGCGGCTTATACGCGAGTTTTTCCAAATACTGATTCCGAAAATGGGCTTGATATGACCTAAAGTTATACCAGGTAATATCCCTCACAGGGCCACTAGGAGGACCCTGACTCCATGTGGGGCTCATGGACGTAGGCTAAAGTTGGGGGTGCGGCTTATACGCGAGTTTTTGTCAGGGGTTATTCAGAGGCCCTGTGCGGCTTATAGAATCGGACCAAAGTCGGGGTGCGGCTTATACGCGAGTTAGGCTTATACTCGAGGATTTACGGTATATATGATTTGATAGTTTCATAGACACATATCTATTATGGCTGTATCTATACTTTTCACAATATTCTATTTCTACTACCGCACACTAACACATGAATCAGGATGACAACTATTCAAGCCATGATCCAGTACCAGCAGGATCCTCAGTGCATGCATTCCGTAGTGCTAATTGACAAGTCGTACCGGATCTGATTTTATAATATATAGTATACACAAATGCACATCGGTACAACATGTGTCCGATGTTGTCTCATTTGTCGTGTCTTTAATGGAAGCATTGGGTATATTTAAGTCATGGATACTGGTATATGCAAAGTAAAGGTCTTTGACCTATTCATGAAACGCAGACATAGCTGTAGCGACTTACTATACACAGCATCACCACTGCTCTTGTAGGTTTTCATCATGTAAAGGCATGCCATAAAGAGCATCGTCGAACAAATGTCGTCTGCGCTGTCTATATGATGTCATCTCTTACTGACAAAGTGCCTAGCTCTATCTGAATGCCTCACATCACATGATCAGCCACATGTACTACAAATCTGCAGCAGGCACACTGTATATTTACCAGACAGATTATACATGTACATGTAATAAGATTAAGTCTAAATCCAGAACTCAGCCAGACAGGGTTATCGTGTGGGATTATCCGTTATAAAAATATCATTACTAAGACAATACCCAACCCCTGGTCCCGTTAACACTTTACAGTAAATACAGTGACTCTTGATAAATAAACATACAGTCACTTCCTTAAGACCACATTCAAACAATCATTCACTTTCCCAATGGAAGTTGTTAAGCACATGTCGAGTGCTGGACTGAGAAGGTACAATCGCCCTGGTCTTTTGGTTTAGTAATGAAACGCTACCCGGGCCATACATTTGTAGAGGAAAAATCTGTCAAATATTGACTCGGGCGTGGGGGAAGGGGCTTTAAAAAAATTCCAAAAATAGGTAAGGCCACACTTTTTTTTTTTTTGGGGTTACGGGCCCGCCGCACTAGGAAAGGCCAAAATCGGAATAAAAATAAAATTTGGAATTTACACTTTTTTTTTTATTCCCTCCGATCTCTATTCCAGAGAAAACAAAATAAAGAAAAAAATAAAAGATATGTAGTATGATATACCAATGGAAAGCTAAAATCAACAGGAAAACAACCATCTACCTTTCATTTAGGTAAAATGGGAATACAAATTTTCTTAACTTTTGAAGTACTTTTTTCAATATTTCTGTTCACTTAGAAATTATTGTATTTAAAATATTGTATCGTCCTTTCTTTTGTGGATTTTTATTTTATTTTTCCTTCCGTCATTGGGATATTGAAACTTTCCGTATAGAAAATAAATAAAATACCCATGGGCCAACTTTTATTTTATTTTTCATTTCTTTTATTTCGTCCTCCGTGCGTTGATAAATTATTGAGGTGTCCGTAACCCAAATAAAAAAAAAAGTGTGGCCTAACGTGATTTGTGAACGTTCCCATACCTGCAGTACAACCAGTGTAAACAATAACAAAGTTAGTTCTGCCCCAATTCCCTGCCACGCCCTCAGTATAAGGCAAGTGCCCAGGTAACAGATCTATTCATAGACCCTCCCCCACCTTCATCCCTTCTGTGTACCGTATGTGATTAAGATGCAGTAACCTGGGATTGTCTGTCTTACTAGTACTGTAGACTACAATGGTCTTGTAAAGTGCATAATAACGGCAGGAGGTGGGGCTGGGAAGAGGACCGGGTCAGCCCCCCTCTGAGGCTCTGTTCTTAAGCGCCACTAATGAGTGCAGAGTCAATTAGCACTTAGGCTAAGACTTAAGGGTGGAGTGAGTACCTTTGTCACTGGTAACCAGATTTAGCCCTCCTCCCCCTCAACGCCAGGTGTTTCTGAGATTTGAGATGCCCCCCACTGGGACCCCCCCCCCCCCCTCCCTCCGACCTATACACAGAGCATGTGACTGGTGTTTACATCCACCCTCCGTGACTCACAATAGCGAAATGTCAAAATCACTCAACCATGACCAAATATGTTTTGGATCTATTTTTAGATCTTTGATGAAAAACGGAAACCATGGATGATGTCAAAGCCATCATTGTATTTGTAGGTCCCATGTATCATTATTTATAATATGCTTATAATCGGACAGTTTAATATCAATAATTGCTTCCTGAAAGTCTTATGACTGACTGTACTACAACATAGACTTGCCATACTAACATCCTCCCTAGTGAGACTATTACGTGGGAGCTACAACATCACTACAGCTGATAATGATATATGTATATTGCTTTAATCATTATGAACATGTGCAGTCTGATGAATCCCTAAGCTATATCTACCACTAGTGGGCTTTTGGGAGGGGTGGTGAGTATATAATGGTTATTTGTTCACTTGCCAGATACCATATCTCTAATCCGTATTGTATAACCTCAGGGCTACTGATACCATGTCGGCATGTCCTTTAGTATATGTGTACCCTGGACACTAGTCTCTCCCCCAGTCTATACATTTACTACAAACCGTTGTGGTGTCACTAGACCTCAGAGGAAATCGTTATCTCTGCACTCCACGGCCACGTGCCATGTTTCTCCCCCATGTGATTACACTCCAGCTGATAGCCATTGTTACTTTACCATGGGGTGTAATTGCACCTTTAGGTTGCCGATACGGCCAGGTCCAAAAAACGTTGGTCTATGTTTTTTGCACCATATTTTAGACTTATTTCTTTGATATGCTCTTATTAAAGAATATATGAGCCACATTGAGAAGATACTTACCGCCACCTAGGTATTGAAATCAGCCTAAGGGTGACTTGTGCCTTGAAGAATAGTTGATGTGCTCTTCTATAGGGCTAGATACTTCACAAGGCTAATTTGAATTGAACTGAATGTGATGATCTCACATTTGAAAAAAAAAACCAGCTCTCCCTGCACGGAATCGCCATTGTTACCTGCGTCCCGGATGTTATCCGGGCATAGCCTTACCAGCAAGTAGGATCAAAGGGAGAGGTCGGGAACAAGCCAAACATGGCGCTCAATTTGAAAACGAGGTTGAGGCAGTGCTGTGGCGGATGCTCCTATACTTTAACATTACGGCCGATCTAAAATGACCTTAAACTAATTATTTATGGCTCCCTGACCCTAAATATTTTAGCCGAGGGGGCTTTAGAATAATATCTCTAAGTAATCCACTTCATAGGGCCTTAAATGGCGAATTTCCCGAGATATTTGCAGTTAAAAGTAGGGTGGGCGATAATATAGCTCCGGTCGCATCAAAACAAATCCCATTCTGTTAAAATGATATTAATTCTAAACGTCTAAGGACGTGTATTGACCTGAATTAGCAATATACCTACATATTCTTCATGAGTACAATGAACAATGGTGGTATTTACTAGAATGACAGACTTTGATTTATCATCGACTCAGACGCCACTGCCTTAGTCTCGTTCTGAGGACGGCAAGAACAGTAAAAGCTGCGTCATGCAGTGAGCTGGTGCCCGACGTTCTAACCTGTACTACGGGTATCGCTACGTAAGCACCACGCCGATCACAGCGCCACCCTTGTGTGCAGGGAGAGAATACTCAGGGATCGAAATATAAGATGTAGTACTCACCGTGAAGCGAGACCGTTCCTCCATGGTCTCGTAACCGATGATCGGTACCTGCAGCTGATCGTAGAGATCGAGATCTGTCTGTGACTCGTGCGTAGACGTATGCGTGCTCGTCTGACTCGTAAACGATGTGTTAACAGCATCCTCGGTCGGCTCGGTGAGCGACTCACTCGAGCGCCCAGGTGTCTTATGGTGAACTGAGAGAGACTGTGGTCGCGAACAACCAGAGGTGGATGGCTGAACACTCAAGTCCGGGCCCACGGCACTAGATCCAGAGGGTATCGGGGTACTGGTCATTTGTGGGATAGGAGTTGAGTCATTGTTGAGGGCAGGTGAGCCCGACCGCTTCGGGGTTGAGATGAGATCAGGCCCCGAGCTGCTACCTGAGTTTAGACTCGACGCTGAGGCACGTTGTCCCTCGGGTAAGGTTATACACAGGGTGGGTTTTTTATCTGTCCTCTGCGACCCGCTGTGTTCCTTTCTTCGACTGTCCTGCAGGTTTGCTTGCAAACTACCTGTGAGGTTGGAGTTATCGTCTTTGACCTCGGTACAGTTGTCACCATTTAAGTCGCCTCTATCCTCGAGGCTGTTCTCATCCACAAGAGTTGAGTCTTTAGACCCATCCTCATCCTCTACAAGAGAGAGGCTGGTGGAGGGATGATCAGAGGTGGGCTGTACCTCCAGGCTATTCTTCACATCCAGTGCCATAGTGAACACAATGGCTTCCCCTTAAGACTTAATACATGGTTAGATCCATCTCCTAACCTACACCCGGTTTAGAGATTGCTTGCAATTGTCATTCAGCTAATTATAAGTGTCATTCAGAATCCTAGCACTTTCAGTATACTGAAGGGAAGAGACTTTAAGAGAGTGACCCCTTTTTCTTTTATAATCCTGGCAGAAGCAGGGAAAAAACTTGAGTACAGTGTTCTCACTCTATAGCTTGGTAATGGACCCTTCAGAATCCAAAGTGCTTATGAAACAGTAGAGTAGGTCTATCTGAAGATAAAAGAAGATAAATAGAATTTCATAACGTACATAAAACATAGAGAGAAAACGTATAATCTAATAGGAAACTATGAAATGTTACTTCATTGTTTAATGGGATACTACTACTACGCCGGTACTAGCAAGGTATATATCTCTGCTACTACGGTGTAGATTCTACATTGACTGTGATTACATACAGGTATAGAATATACTAGATACCAGATATTACTATTATTAGACCCCGGTATCAGACCCAATGATGACAATAGTCAATATGAATATGCATCACATTTAATCAGTTTAGTTTCAGTTTAACAATTTTTATTGGCAAAAATCTTCTACAAGTAGAGTCCTTAGACTTAGGCCAAGTTGGTTTACATGGCTGGAAGATCATAGATATGATATTATATATCTATGGAAAGATTTAAGATCTAAGACTATGTCTTTTGATATATTAACTAATCTGATGTCAAGCTATAGACACCTTGAATTAAGGCTTAATTCTAATATTATGACATCTGATATGAATCATGATCATCATGAACGGGTCTACTACTTAGTATTTGAAACAAAAATCCACAAACCTATTTACCATTGCATAGTTTCAGAAAATGGTGACTTTGAATGAATTGCCAAAAATTTGCAGGTATTCATATCAAACTGAAGTAACGTTGGGCCTGCAAGTAACCTGTCAGTGTCAGCATACTGGTATCCTAACATATCCTTCACAGTGACAGCAGCCTTCTCTAGACCTAGCCTACTAGTACTAGTACTGCTCCAGCTCCAGCTGTCTCGTGGTCTCGTGACCCAACACAGCAGGCAAAACAAACCTGCGTGCGAACAAAACAATCGCTGCCTTCCCCAGCCTCCCCTCACCCCCACTCGATTCTGGCATTGTATCCTCTGTTATCTCTCGATTTCCATGCATTGCAAGTGTCCCTGGGATAGCCAGTCACTTACCTGTGTCCTTATGTGGTTTGCATTCATGAGAAAATGTACATGCAGCTTTCTGATCGCCTAAATAGGAGCCTTTTCTAGCCTCGGGTCGTTGTTGATATTCGCCGCGCACCTGTCCGGCCTCCTGGCGTTGAAACGCCAAACTAGGCCACGATTCAGCCGGAGACAACTCTCACCGATGAGCTCGGTTCACACTACCGGAAGTTATTTTGAACGGGATCGAAAATTGTTCGAGAAATTCGAGCACAGATGTGAACGATCTAGGTAATGATACACTTTCCTTTTCATATTGATTGAAGTGGAAACAGGGTCAAGAATGATGCCAACCAACAGGGGTGCCAGGAAGTCGAATGTTCGCGCCAGGGGCTTAATTTTCTTGAAAAGGGTGACAGCCGTGCCCCTCCTTCGCTTCGTGAGTTCGTCTCATGTCTGCCTGGTCCCTGGATATTTTTGTATTTTGTATTCTTAAAAGAGCACCAACTGTCAGAATCTAGCGATCATTTGAAGGTTCCCGGAACATGTTCACTTTAATTTAGGGAGCGATACTTTTTTTAACAAAAGGGGACCGTGGCGTGGGGGGGGGGGGGGCATAAAGCCCCGAGGGCCGAGGGGTCGTAATTAAGGGTCACACCCCTTTGTAACATAGTTTTAAACGTGTGGGCCTTTTCACTTAAAACTTATTTTTTTCACCCACCCCCCCAAGACATAGACATTCTTCTAATTCCTTGCCCAAGACAAGTAATTTTTTAACCCCCCCCCCCCCCCAGTCAAGGGGGCCACATTTTTTACCCCCACCCCCCCCAAAAAAATCCACCACACACCCCTTTTGTGTTAAAAAAATTAGCACTCCTTGATAATCTTTAGCATGAGAATATGTACCAGGTAGGTATACTAAAACTTTAATAGTAAAACCAGTAAAAGTAAACCCAATCATCAAGATTAAAAAAAACACTTAAACTTGAACAAACATAAACCTATGAAATATAGATGATTTTAGGGAGTGTTCATTTATTATTTACAGGGGGGGGGGGTGGTGAGTTTGTGGGGGGGGGCGTAAAAAATTCCGACCCCTCCTGAGGGGGGGGGGGGCGTAAAAAATGCTGACCCCTCTTGAGGGGGGGGGGCGTAAAAATTTAAGCCCCTTTTTAGCAAAAAAGCCCACGCGTTACTATAGTTCAAAAGGGGGGGGGGGGCGAAAAAATTTTCACCGCCTTCGGCGAGGGGGGGCACAAAACGTTCCATGCGCTCTCAAGGGGGGGGGGGGCGTAAAAAAATTTCGCCCCTCAACACGAAATCTCACCACCACCCCCCCCCCCTGTAATTAATAAATGAACACTCCCTTATGTTGCTTTTGCAGGTGTGATATTGGGGTGCCCTAGCTGTGTAGAGGGTAATAGCCTAATCATGGCTGATACCGCACCCCAGTTTTACCGCAGTGAGCGGGGTCGTGACCAGGCAGTCTACAAGGGTTACGGCTACGGCCTGGACACGGTGACACAGCGAGGTGCGAAGCG
The DNA here is from genome assembly GCA_947462335.1 of Harmothoe impar. NCBI lineage: Eukaryota > Metazoa > Annelida > Polychaeta > Phyllodocida > Polynoidae > Harmothoe > Harmothoe impar. The sequence continues at coordinate 44,076,907 of OX381712.1, read as the reverse complement.
GCTCTGGAGATGTCATGTGAAAGGCTGTCACGGCCGACTCCACACCATGGGCTACACGGTAGTCTACAGCACTGCTCACACACACAGGCCTATGAAGGGACTGAAGGTATTGATCCATCACCATCACATTATAGACTCGCTAAGACTAAATTTCCTGGCCAGTATCCCCATAGTAACTGCCACATGTCATCACAGTAGAACCTATACAACTAACTGAGGTCATTCCTCCCAATATTTAGAATTAAATAGTGGTCCTTCTTTTTTAACAGGGTTGGCGGTAGATATTTAGGGGAGCATTGACTATCCCTGCTCCTCCCAGGGCCTTTTTGAGTAAAAAAGCTAGCGCGTTGATATTGACCAAAGTCCAAAGAGGACCTAATAGGATCACTCTCTTAGTTTAACATTATGACCACTCACTCAGGTCTTCTTAAGTTCTATGAATGTAAATACATTAATATGCATGCCATTTACAACGTGACTATTGGTTTGCAGGAGAGAGTGTCACATTGGCAACAGACCCCACTGGAAGACACTGCCCAGGTAAATATTCTTTAATTGAGACTCCACATAAATGTACAAGCACATATTTATTCTATGCCACTCTGAACATGCAATAAGCCCACCGGTTAAGAATACAACATGAATAAGCGCATGAATCAATGATAGTATTGATAGCTGTAACAGAAATAATGCCAATAATATATGATTTAATTGCCTCTATGTGACTTCTCTCCCAATGTGTTTATGCTGAATGATTGCCTCACTTTAGGTTAACAGACTAACAGAAAACATGCAGCAGCCCGCATCATCCTTGAATACTGTTAAAATTAGGGTAAGTTAAGACATGATGATACTCAGCCCTTTAAGGGTTCCATAGTTCTCTAATGTTATATGCCGTTTGACAGCATGATGCATGCATCATATCCATTCTTGGGAGTGTATCAACCTCATAGGGTCGTCATCAGATGCATGAATCCAGCGCTGGCGAGTTGAATTGAATTAAAATCGCTTTTATTTATACTGAAAAATAGGTAGGTCAAAGGCCTGTAATTCACCTCTTTCCAGTCGTGGGATTGTGACGCTATGATGTACATTAGATGCATAACATGTTCACAGTTACTTTACTTATAGTATGGAGTGCAGTGCTTTGAAAGTCATCTTCATGAAGATTGGTGTCATTCATGAAGGATAAATGGTGAAGGGTTGTGAACTTTTGAGTTGCTGAATGAATAGCAATGTGTAATGAAACGATGTGTATCTATGACATCAAAGGTATTGCTATATCTATATCTATATGACTAACTGTCTACTACTATTAATATTATATACTTCTTTGAACACCTTTCCCTCCCTTTCTGTTTTATCATTTCAAAGTTGCAAACACAGCAGATTAAACCTAGGAACCAGCACTGATAGCTGTTCTCACTAATCTAGACAAAATGATAGATAATAAGTTCTTTTTATTCTTTTGTAATTGTAGGCGGACCTGCTGTATAGCTCGGTGTCCCAGGCACCCAGTGACCAGTGGCCGACGCTCGTTCAGGTTCTGCAGGAAATGATGGACCGGGTTGTCCAACACGTCACAGGGGGCAGGTAATATATACATTGTATATACTGTTTAACTGTTTAAATGAACAACTTAATGCCATGGACATATTGATCAAACGCATGAGGGTTGCTTTCTAAAATAAGCACTGAGATAATCTCATACATTCAAGATTACTTAATACGCCTTTGATTGATCAGATGTTAAGGCGGGACCTTTCAAGTCACAGATTTCCAGTAAATGCTAAATTGGAAATTATTTACATATATTAGATTTACATTACACAAAATCAATAGCTTCAGCCATGATACCTTTATTGACCTGCAAAAAAGGAAAGCTAATATAGGATGGCTTAGAATACCAGTAGCTCTAACTATTTTAAAGATGCATGCAGTCATTAATTCCTCACGCTAAAATAGAATATATACCAGGTACATGTAGCTCAAAACATCAATCTAAAATTGTTTGTTTTTGTTGCAGTATATCTTGTGTACAAATCATCCCTGTTGACTCGAGCTCCTTCACCGATCAACTCCTCACTCTCCATGACATTGTCTCGGACACGGTATCCGAGGCTCCGTATAATGAGGCGGACAAAGTACGACCCTGCTCGGTCGTCGTGAACAAACTCAACAACACTGAACTCCTCAACATCTCTATTGAACAAGGATTATCTGTAACTGACATTAAAGAAGAGGTGATGGAAGGTGATGGAGACGATACAGCGGAGAGCGTGGTAGATGAATGCTACACGGAGCCCGTGACAGATCTGAAAAAAGAACAAAATGAAGCGTATGTTCCAGAAACATCAAAATGTGATGTTGTCAAAAATCGTTCAGCATCGCGTCAAATATCTTATGAAGAGGAGGAAGATGATCTTAATTATGTTGATGATGGTGATGACGACGATGATGATGATGATAATGAGGATGGTAATGATGCTGTACTTGACGATTCAGATGGCGTGGATGATGACACATTAGCTGACACAACTTGGCCAACTAAAAGAGCGCGCCGGGTATCTGCACGACTCAAGGAAGCCAGTAGCGGTGATGACAACAAAGACAACGAGATAAGTGACGAAGAATGGAAACCAAAGACGAGAGCAAGAAAAGCTAAGAATCCCCGAAGAAGGACCCCTTCCACTCAACAGGTAGCTTCACCGGTTTCAAGTGATGAAGAAGCCGAACCGGTTAAATCAGAGAACAAGTTCACTCCAAGAAGGAACCGATTCTTAGTGGCTGAACAATATGAGAATTATGAACTGAGTGCTAAGTTTGAAGATACTGTACAGAATAAGTGTTTCTTGTGTCCGGCAGATAGGATTAGCAGGGTGGATTCCCTTGAGGCTTTCATTGAACATTTAACAGATGCTAATCACCTTGAATATAAAAGAGTCGTAACGCGTGTTCTGCGCTGTCCGATTTGTCGAGTAGAGTTACGGAATCGTGCGAGTGAAAGAGACGGTCCAGAGAAGATTCAAATTTTGCGTCTGGCAGGAAAAGTCCTACAGCATATGGAATTTTCCCATGGTTTTGAGACCGAAGGTGCATTTTTGTGCCAGTACCAGTGCGACAAATGTGTCTATACTACATATGGGGTTGGCAATTTTGTTGAACATGTAATCCATGGCCACAAAGGTGACGCAAACCCTGTGGAAGCGGAGCTGCCAGTAGCAAGAACAAGTTCTGTAGTTTCTTTGGAGAAATATGAGGCGTATGATGTTAAAGCGTCATTTTCTTACGGTGTAAATGCTATCTGTCCCTTCTGTCCGCTCGACACAGCTTATAAAGCAGAGACTTTATTAGATTTCATTAGTCATCTGAGAGAACAGAAGCATATATTAGACGTTGATGAAGCTTCATACTCGTTAACCTGTGGGGAGTGCCAATTAGAGGTAAAGTCTACCGGTCATCTTCATCGAGGAACGGATGAAAACAGAGTCCTACGCTTGGTTGGAAACGCTGTAAATCATATGACAACTAATCATGCATACCATCCAGAAGAGGGTTTTATTCCCAAATACCAATGTGATAGTTGCACAACGAACACATATGACTGTAAGCAGTTCATTGATCACTGTGTTAAGGTACATGGTGCCAAAGAAGAACTATTAGAAAAACGAGGGATGAGAGACAGAATCACAGATGAACAACTGAAGGCATACCTACCAAGCAACTTTGATGAACCGTTCGAGGAGTCTGTCGATACTCAATGTCCATATTGTCCGAACGAGTCAAAGTATAAATCGCACAGTCTGAGTGATTTTCTGAAGCATGTACGGGACGCTGAACATCTATTACACGGAGAAGGCGCTCTGTATTCAATGTCGTGTCCGTCATGTGACAAGGTACATAAGTGCCGTATATACCAGATGAGCGACATGCAGGTGTTGAGAGTTGTCGGTCGCGTCATACAGCACCAGATTGGTAAACACGACCTGAAGGTGTCCAACGTCTTCATACCCCAGTACCACTGTGACCAGTGCAGCCATGCTGCTTACTCCTACATGGACTTTAGGGACCACATACGCCGCCTACATTACAAACACACGCAAGGCTCCTCAGCCGAAGAAGACGAAGCACCCGTCGAAGAAGAGAAATCAGACGAGGAGGGCCTCGGCGGCTTTAGCAAGTTCCCCGAACGACATATCAGTATGAGTCGACCCTTTGCAAAAGATATCGATACCTCATGTCCATTCTGTAAGCCAGGCAATGTGTACAAACCTAAGACAATGGCTGATTTCATACAGCATGTATACAAGGCTGAACATCTGAGCGTTGATCGCAGTTACCGCTATATCCAATGTAGCCACTGTGATGAGAAACTAAAAAGTCGTGTGTTTATCAACTTTGGGAAGAAATCCACACAGACTCTGAGAGTGATTGGTAAAGCAGCTCATCACATGTATGTTGCACATGGGACCCGGTTTGAGGAAGGTTTCCTGCCGGTTTACGAGTGCGACAAGTGTGTATTTAACAGTTATTCGGGCGAGCAGCTCACCGATCACACCCGAACGTTACATAAAAAATCAGGCGGTAAGCCGCGTCGGTTTAAATTGCCAACCGAGGTAGTAAATCGGGAGGTAAGGAAAAGGGGCAAAAATGTGCGACAGGACCGAGGCGAGGAGTGTGTGATGGTGAAGGCGAAAGCCGACATGTGCAATCTTCACCTTGCTAACGACATCTTTGAGAACACTCAAAAGACACTCCTCAGCTTTGATGAGACGCTGAACCCAGAACTAGGTGCAGTTTGTCCCCTGTGTGATGACAACCAAGTTCCTTTTAGCAACCTAAAAGACTTCGCTGACCACTGCACTGCCACACATATCCAGGCCGATATGTCATTTGTGACGCTCGACTGTCCCGATTGCCAAACGACGCTAGCCTGTAAGAAGTACAAACGAGACGAACAGATGACGCTCGCATTATGCGTCATCGGTAAATGGGCCGATCACCGATCCAAGCAGCACAGCTGGTCTGTGCCTAACTTTATACCCAAGTTCAGATGCCAGTGCTGCCAGGACTTCACAACCTACAGCCCCAGGGCTTGTCATGGACACATCCACACACCAGGCAAGTGCCGCAAGAACCCGGGCGACAAGCGGAAGCTGACCCAGCCGTGCCCGTGTTGTGGGAAGATGGTGAGTCAGCGGTCGTTCAATTCACACGTCCAGGTCTGCAGCAAACCTGACAGTGAGAGGAAGCGCACCAGTTGTCCTATATGTGGTATGTATAGAATATTTAATATTTGTATATGAAAAATCTAGAATATGAGAACTGATTTTTCTCAAACTCACACTAAAGTTGTGCAGTCAATAAAATGTCCTATTAACTTGTTTCAGCAAGTTTACATATTCTGGAGACAGAATGTACTGTTAGGCTAATAAATAAACCAACGGCAACACATTGATTACAAAGTAACTCTTTATATATCATAAATATTTCTCTTTTAATGCTGTTAGGGAGTGCCCATTTTGAATAGATACTATGTCCCTTGCAGGTAAGATGTTCCTAGATGAACTGGCGTACCACAAGAGTAACCTGAAGCACCACATCGACATCGTCCACAGCGACTACTTTCCACATCTATGTTCAATTTGCTCAACACAGTTTAAACGCAGGTAAATCTATATATTTTACTCAAGAATAGATAGCTATAAGAGATAAATAATCGGTAACTGATATATAAGCTGTCAGTCCTTCACCATGTTGATTCAAACATGTCTTAGCATTTACCGTAAATTCCTGTATATAACTAGCGCGTTATTTGTGAATCAAGCATCAGGTTCGGGTCATACAAAATTGGGTGGTTGGGGGTACTAGTATTATGCTAGAGTACTAAAATAGTAAAAATCTTGAAAGCAGAAAGTCCTAGACGTATTCCTCCTACTGCCGTATTTAACGTTAGATATCACTAATATTTCCAGAAACGACCTTAACCGGCACATGTTTATGGTACACGACATCAACATCTCTAACAACGTGCCGCTGTACTGCGACAAGTGTGACTACAAGACGCTCATGTCGTCGCACCTTAAGCGGCACTACAGCAAGCACCAGGAGGACGCCAGCGTCACCTGCCACTACTGCGGCAAGCAGTACAAGACTGAACGTAAGGATTTATTTTCTTCTATTAAAGCTCAACAATTACCACTCACACTTTACCCCATAGTAGACTAGAACAGTACTAAAAATGTGACTGGCAGAAGCTCGGTGATTTAGCTGCTTTGAAGCTTCTCCTCGCAGGACAATTTGATATTTTGATTGGTATGCATCGATTTTTATCAGCGCAATAGAATCTGGTCAATGCATGCGAAAACTTTTCATATATCTATAATTGTACAATAAGGAAATGAATATTAGGTGAATAACAGCATATTCATAGCTGAAATTAAGACAACAGAGCTTCTTCTTTCGGTCCTTCCTGAAACTGGGCATACAAATGTTCTTTCTTTATTTTGCAGATCACCTAAAGCGTCACATTGAAGACGTCCACGATAAGGGCACAGGGAAGCAGTACAAATGTCCGCAGTGCTCGTACGTGGCCAAGAGTAAGCGCTACCTACAGAAACATGTGCGGTGGCATTACTACGGTAAGATAGGGGCCGGTCACTGGTGTACCATCTGTAACTATAACGCACGCTTCCCGTCCGTGCTCAAATTCCACATGAAGAATGTCCACAAGATCAACATGGACGACCCCGGTGCCGAGAAGCAAGCAGCATATAAGTCAGTCATGTTGAAAAGGAAGTATAAGAATATGAAGCTCCCGGGGGAGATGGGCGATGATCTATTTGACGGATCGGTATCAGGGAAGGTCGCCGCGATCATTGGGGAGTCGATGGACGGGGAAGAGCCCGGTGGTATGAGTAGCGACGATGGGGAATGTGGGGAGCCTGCGGGGCATGTACATGAGAGTTCTTCGTCAATGGTGGCAGAGACGTCGGTTACAGCAGCCATGGAGACGGGTGCATCAGATGCATTATACCGGTCAAGCTGTGCCACGCAACCTGCGTTCACCTCGACAGGTCCCACCCTACCGACAAGTGGTATACACCCCTCAGCCCAGTCGCTACCTGATATGTCCCAAGGAGTACAGTACACTCACCCTAATACACATACTAACCCCCAGCCCCACCATCACCACCACGGTCACGGCGGGGAGGCTGGTATTCAGAACTTGATCCCCGCACACCGACCCATCCTGGGACCCATGGGACCAGCTTCGGTCCTCACCAATCCTTCGCAACAGGGCAACGAGTACTTGTATAACCCCCAGATGTTCCCTGGGTTCCTACCCTCCCAAGGACTTCCGCCCCAGTACTACTAAGCCTAAGGCCCTCTAAAACTAAAACTAGCCTTTTTTAGGATAAAAGGGCAAAACCACATAAGGATGTGAAACCACTCATGAATACACCAACAAACGTCCAGTTGTTAATCTGTTATTGAATACATGTAATGGTTGTTGATGTTGGTGAATTGTAAGTCGATTAAATTTACCAATTCTAATAACTTAAGAAGAATTGCCACAGTGATTAGACTTTGATATTGGTGAAGAGACACCAAATCATGGTTGTTCAAGGGACTGTGGTGTATTTCAATGGCTGAGAATTTTATTCCGCTGTTGATGAAATTGAATGTTCAATGGATATATATTATATAATAAAATGCAATAGATAAATTGAATGTAAAGATAACGTTGGTTGTGTGGGTATATTCACGTATATTCCTCTTTCTTATAATTCGTCTTTGCTATGTCAGTGTGGTGCTAGATCCTCATGTGATTGTTATTCATTTGAGTTGAACACAGAGGGTCATTTAAAAGCAGATGATCGTTTAAGGAGAAATGGCATAAAATAATGTTAGTTGAAAATACAAAACCAGAGATTCATTTGTTCTAACTCACCCGGCACCACTACTTCGTGCCGGGTAACCTGGGAGAGAGACACCGGAAGTAGCCAGTTGCGCGCGCACACTCGGATTGAGAAACAGGACTGGAGCGTGTAGGTGAGTATTTAACCTTATTTGGGGTATTTTACCCCGTTTTACTCACCAATTTTAGGTGAAAAACCTTTTTAAAGGTGTGCTCCTTGCATAGACAGAGCAAATTACGGTTCTAATGAACTTTTTCGTACGTTTATGCTCCCCTGGCACTCACGTGGTGCCAGGCTTCGTTAGAACCTAAATTCCCCTTCAGTAATCCACTACGTTCCTTACCTCGGGTAATTACTATTTATTTATGTAAATAAGTTGTACTTTATAGAAATTACCTTAGAATCCCCACTGTTATATTATGCGTAGATACATATTTCATGATGTGTGATATAATGTTAAAACTTTAGAATTTGAGTTTATCATGATCAAAATCAATTTTGTGATATTATATGCACAGCAATCTGGTTATACTGAGTTATCTTAACGCTTTACGAGTTCTAGCTCGTCTATACGTACTATTAAGACGTAGTGCAGTATACAACATTTGGCATTAGCATACATATACATGTATAAATTCATGTTTCATAATAACGTCCTCTGGCAGTTCATATTAATACGGTAGTTTATGATAAGTATGCTATTTACTACATTATACTATATACCAGTATATTGTAGTATGCTTAAGCAATACACACTTTTTTTCTGTGATTACCCAAGTATATGTTCATGTTACTCCGGCTACACAGGAGTTTGTCTATTCTTTACCAAAGATGCTAGGGCGAATAGTTGTAAAGCACTCAACCTAAAGGGGGCATATTGTACTTATACATGCTTGAAAATTGAGCAATATGTTATATACATTTGTTTACTGTTAAAACTTATGTTAGAGAATCTCATCAAAAAACTTAAACCAAAGTGAAGATTTTCACAATTTTACAACAGAAAATGAATGTTACGTCATTAGTAGTTACTGTATTCAACTATACTTCTTATCGCATCAAATCCGATATGTTCAGTTTAGTACTGAGTTGTATCCGTTGTCATTTTTAGGTACAAAAGTGTGCCATACTGTCCAGTCCTAATGTAGTGACAATGACAAGACTTAAAAGAACAAGATTGCTTTTGAAAATAAAATATCTTTTGCTAATGTATTTGCATCTGAATTCTGTTTTATATTTGAAAGTTTATAACCCCCAGAGTGGAAATCAGTATACTACTGTGCCAAAATTAGACCCAGGTGTGACTTACATGGTACTCACAAGTTACGGATGTAACGTATAAAAGGGTTAAGCTTATAGATATACGGGAGAATTTACGGCAATATACCCGGTAGTCCAGCACTAAAGAAGCAATTCCCAGACTTGATACGGCGATAACTCATACTGAACGGCGAGCGCAAAACTTGTATATTGAAAATCACGGCAATAAACACTGCAATGAATTTATACAAAAAAAGAAAGAAAAAAAGATCCCCAGGTGCGGGTTATATGGTTTCCTTAACATCAGGGTACGGATTTTACAGGGGGTAGGGGGATGAAAGAGACTCAATGGTAATTTCATAGATAGCGTCTGAGAATTATTGAATTAATTAGTCCAGTCTGCTAGAGACGGGGTTTTAAATGTACTTATTGGTTAAATGTGTCGGCTTCTACCAGAGCTTTTAAGAATTTAAAGCTGAAGACCAATAGCCATTCCTCTTGGTATTGGGGCTGCATCTGTAGACCGCTGCGGTGAACTAAAAAGTTGTTAACCGGTCATAACTGAATGCAGGCTTTCAACTGTTTAGTCTAGGTAAATGCACATGATGTACTTGCCAGATTTGAGCACAAAGTGCACTCCAACATAGTTGCACCACTTTAAATACACTTCAAAATAGCATTTGTGACTAGCATTTCAAATGGGTAATGTTTAAAATCATTTTATAAGTGTGATTTCCGGATGTACAATACAACTCTAGTTCATGTACGCTGAGAATTCTGAGAAGAGTCCTTAGAATTCAACGTCATCAATGTTGTCTTATATTGTTTCTTGATAAAATATTTATAACTACGCTACAGGCAATATATGAAAGGTGTGACAACATAAAAAAGGACAAAGGTGAAGATTTGAAGTCATAAATATAGTGACTTTATTCCCTTCTTATTAACAAGCAGTTCTGTGGAGGCTTGGTAAAGACCCACCTCAATACATTTAGTTTTGGTACATTATTACACACAATAACACTACGAGAAAATAATACAGTACAATGTTGAAACGGGCACGCATCTATGTGCATGTATACCCCTCCAGAGATTGACAGAGCGCTGGTATCGGATGCTCGGTTCTTGGCTAGTCGCGTGTGTGTATAACATTGATCACTAATCTTATTTGTATGATATTTATAACCCATTTTGCAGGTGGCATGCACATTTAGTTATGTACTAGCTTCACTAGGATCTTTTACTTGTCATACACAACTTCTTTATGCCATTGATGTCTTTGTCGTTAGATTTATGTAGATCCTATCTGGAAGATCTGATATAATCCATTATTAGAGTTTCATAAATCAAAGGAGATAACGTCTCCAAGTTTCTTTGCCTTGCTGTCAAAAGGCTTTGATTTAATTCAACACTTAAGATGCATTTATTATGTCCAATGCCCATAAAATTACTTGCACATGTTCCGAAATCAAGTCTCCATGTAGAGCAAAAGTATATAATTAAAATATCTCATTTTCTTTGCATCATTACAACTATTTCAGCTATATATATTTGTGTATGTATAGACAGAATTAAGTTGAATACAATGTTCATTACACAAAAAGTCGGGTCTTTGCCACTGAAAATCTTGAATAGAAATTTTTAGTTTTCTTTAGACCATAAACTTTCACGCTTGAAGATTATACCATCACTGTACACTTATCACAAGCTAAACAAAAACATAAAACCAGCTTATGTAATCAACTGTACATGTGCATGCATGTATGGGATCAGTCTCTTATCATACTACCTTCGGTCACCATCAGATTGGTTTACGGGTAGACCCAAGATGGGTGTTTTCGACGCCAACGGAAAAAGGTGCGTGCTTATATCGCACCTTTTGCTCGCCGCAGGCAAGTTTGGATTGGACAACGTTCAAGCTGAAATTCATACAGGAACATCTCTTTTGTTTTCTCTCCCCCAGTATTTTCTCTCAGAAAGAAGTATTGTGTATGTACCTCCTGCAGTTTATATGACAGTATTTCTAGGCATATTGAAAGCCAACAAATCTACAGCGCTATTTGGTTTGCAGCCGGGGCGGTATGCACTCTAATTGCACCATTTTCGTCCTTCCTTGGCCGAAGCCATGAACAGCGAAAGATGTCACAAGGAAGTGCATACACAAGCTGACCCACAAAACCAAATCGGCAAAAGCGAGATGGGCCAGAGACATTCCAAGACATGAGGATTCTATAATATTCAACAAATAGTGTATACATGTATAATGAAGTATCACAAAGAAAAACAAAAACAAATACGTTCCTTTCTTAGATTTCGTCCTTCTCCCATCTACATACTACCCAATTACACAAAGCTATGATGCATCGGAAAACCAACACACTGCATCGTAGACAACAATTGCAGTGAGTAGTTTCTAAATGCATATTTTTTTCCAAAGATATGTGAAAAACTGAAAATGCTAACATCCAAAAAGACCTCTAAATGTTTCCAAAAGCCCTTGAGGCATGATTTTTTTAAACTAACCTTCTCGAATTGTGTAAATGATCGCTAAAGGTTCCACATATTATAGTTTCCCTTTGGTCTGTTTTATGATACAAGAGTTGCAATTTACACATTAGGTTTCACCGTCATATAGCATTCTACATACATGAACCAAGTATTCCGTCAGAAGGCAGTGTAGTTTTTATGTCTGTAGATGCGTTTGTATACATAATATTTCTTTACGTAGAACCTGAAGAATCTCCCTAGCCGGCAGCGCCAAGAGTTGCGGCTGTTTTATACGATTATACTTAATACTCACTACTGAAACCTCACCCATGTGGAATGTTTACAAACAGAAAACCTCTACTACATTTGCAGATCAGAACTAGCTCTGAGGTTGGGTGCGGCTCATGCAGAGTATATAGAAACCGTGGAAAAAGTTCTACTCATTTCATCATTTACACCACTACTTAAACATACATGTATGCACTCTAATTTATACATGTACATCGCTAGATTTCATTGCCTCTTTTTTGTGATCATAATTTTTTTTGTATTTTTCTCTTTTGGGCGCAGGATACATTGGGGCCGGGGAGGTCCTACCACCAACAAAAATACAGCCTCTGAGACGCATTCATATGGACACTCATTCACTACATACAGATAGGGTCGACCGCCCATGTGGGAATCTGGAAGGGTAGACAGTTTATCAGGAGAGGGATACAGGGAAACTAATTCATACCATCTTAGCGCGATATGGGGAAATCATCATTAAGGTTATCTTAACCGATAAGATTGCAGCTATTCCGGAGGTGGGGCGCGGCCCTGCTCACTACTACTCCATCCCTCACTACATCGGTGCACCGGCTGACTCCGTCCCAAGTTGTCATCAAACGAAGCTCACCGTATTCAGTCACACATACATAGAATAGCTTTTATGAACATTTTTTCCATAACTGGGGACTAGAGTAAGCTTTCTTAAGCTCCAACCAAAGTTGGTAGTATGGAACTGATGCAGCTTGCTTTGCCACTACTCAACGCACCCAGTGTCGCTAGCATCAATGTCCAGCGGCAAGGTAGGCCCTGTGATACCCCCATCGAGAAACCCGATAAAACTTGGTACACTTGGTGCAGTTTCATGCGGTTCTTAATACGGAGGGCGGGTCTTTGTCGGTGGGATGCGTTGAGTAGTGAGACGCTGGGTGGCCGGCCGGCTCGTGGGGCGGTGAGGATGTCGTGTAATGGTAGTTGTCGCAGTAGTCGTTGTAGGAGAAGTAGTAGTAGTAGTCGTGCTGTGACGGGTGGTGGTGGTGGTAAGTGATCAGTGACGATCAGGCGCACAGACACAGTCCAGTCCAAAGTCCTGAAGCAAGCATTGATTGGATTGTGCAGAGGTGTCACAGCTAGCAGCAGCTGCCGCCGGGCTTGGCTCCTCCGCCCCCGGCGGGCATACCGCCGGGACTTGTTGGTGAGTGCTGGGGGCCGATCTTGATGCCGTTAGCCTGAAAGTCAAGTCATAACCAGTCATTAGACCAACAGTCATGGAAATACCATATGAAATTCTGTGCAGTGAAACTGGTCGATACCATTTTTCCTACACGTGTGTTAGTAAACCCCCACCTCTTGTATCAAAGCCCAGAGTGCCGGTCTTCACTCAGCTTCGACTGTTAGTGTAGGGGCAGCAAGCGTTTTGCCTTTTAAGTTTAAATTAGTTTTGGATATTTTTGTATTGCGCTACAGAGAGTTTAGAAATTTGTTAAAGTCTGATAAGCCATTTACACTGTACTAAGGTATCCGAATTGACACAGGGTTATGGTTTTTGCAATGTTACACAATTACTGGGAGGTCTTCAAGTCCTTGGGTTCTCACCTCATTGTTGATGTCGAAAACACCATCCTGAATCTTCTGGTAAATCTCCTTGGCTGTGTTGATGAAGGCCTCCTCGACGTTAGCGGCCGTCTTGGCCGACGTCTCCATGAAGATAAGACCGTGCTCGCGGGCAAACGCCTCGCCCTCCTCCTTCTTCACGTCACGGCGAGCCTCCAAGTCACTCTTGTTGCCGATGAGCATGATGACCATGTTGGAGTTGGAGTGTTGCCGGGCATCCTCCAGCCATGTGGTTAGGTGGTTAAAGGTGTCTCTCCTAGGGAGCGAGAACATTGATGGGTTAGTTATCTTTACTTTAAGAAGCAATATACATCTAGTAACTGAGATGATTTATCTGCTATGCAAATAAGAAGAAGATGCAACCTTGTATTTGCAGCTCCAAACAGAGGGGATCACTCGGGTGGAGTATGCAAGAAGACGGTCACTGATCCGATCCCATTACACTCACCGCCTGTCTTGTGATTATGCCCCCCTTCCCCTTGAACACATTACATTAGGTATACCGCCCCTAGACAACCCCTTCTCGATCCGCCCCTGAATAGAAAGGATTCCTTACCTAGTGATATCGTAGACGAGTAGAGCTCCGGCAGCTCCTCTGTAGTATGACCTTGTGATCGATCGGAACGACTCCTGACCCGCCTGAAGTCACAAAGCAGAAACCATTAACATTCAGAAAGTAGTTCTTTGGTATTTCAATAGATCAAACCTTTCTGATATGCATGTTGAAAGACTATTATCATGAGATATTGTAATGAAAAGTTTTAATATACACAAGATATTGGAGTATTATTAACCTTACCGGCCATAAATGGAATTCAATTTTCTTTTTTTTTGCGGCTTCAGTACATCTGTCATTGTATTTAATACTTACAGTATCCCATATCTGAAGCTTGATTTGTTTGCCGTCAATTGTGATCATACGAGCACCGAATTCTACACCTGAAAGACAAATAAAATACAATCAATATACAACCTAATTATTCATCCAACTAAAAATCCACATTTTAACACAGTTATTCCCTATTTAAGGTTAACTAAAGTGACGACTGTTTAGGTACTTCCACACCTTGACAACAGTATTTAAGGTTAACAAAAATCTACTTTCTTATCCAAAAAATATAATTCACTATAAACTGTGGGTGGTCAAATTTACACCAAAGTATCACAGGCTTAACGATGTTGGCCTGAACAATGGGCAGGGAGCCGACCTGTTTGTGAAAAAAAAGACGTTCTCTAAAAATAACTTTTCTGGAGAGTCTGTGGTGCCGTCCTTCTCCGGGCAGGAATTAAAAGAAGCTCTCACACCCTTCAAGACAAAGCCTGTCAGAGTGGCCTATCTAGCTGAATCAGTTGAGAGTGTGAGAAAAGCACGGCCACTCTCAATATAGGACGCCAATCTATTTAGAATGTTAGCAGCATGTTTCTTTCTAATTTTCTTGATTATAAATTGTTTTCCTTGGTCATATCATATGAAGAGTTGGCATTGTGCAGAGAATCTACCAGGTACCAGGTAGATAGCCTCCATCATAATTAATGTTCTTGATAATTAAATTAGTCTGTATCAGAAGGCATTTCACAGGCTACATATATTTATATCCAACTGAAGCTGCCTGAAAGTTATCTATACTTCCATCGTTTCCTTATTTTGCCCCCTTCTTGTTATTTTGAAGTCAACAGGAGCTCAAATGTATGTTCGCTAGGTCGACAGTGAACAATATGCAGTTTGTAACATGTTGAAATAGTGTATAATGTAGAGGTAGTAACCGTCAGGTGCATTTATAAACGGTGCCATTATGTAGCTATACATACATGTAAATGTTTGGCATGTGGGTTAGCCCCCTCCTCAATCCTGTCCATTTAGATGCACCTGTTTGGACATACTAACTGGTATTTGTGCGTCTGTTGACATTTACTCGACCTTTGTCTCCCAAACAAGGCGGGCACTGCCAATCTAGCCAACACGTTAACATACTGCATGCCTGGTAGGACACACCCTATATATAGTATCAGATAGTTGTCACAAGACCCCACACAACTCTCAATTAGCTGAATGTGGGAGGAGGGGTGTATATCTGTATAGCAAACCTGCTGAGGGGTGCACACGTCACCACATGGGTCTTTTTATTTTCAAAACTAAAATACCCTACCTTCCCTCCTACAGTGAATAGTCATTTCTGTTTTTGTTCATATCACATTAAAGGCCACCATAATAAGAGTATTGCACCAGCTACTTTGATTATATCTCTATGCAATGCCATGAGAATAAACTAGTTATCAAAATTATGTCTACCCTATGTGAGTGTGAACGTGGGCTGGGTTTCTAACGATATTCATGTGACATGTCATACACACAGTAGAAGAGTGAGAATACATATACATGTAGCGTTATCCCCATATACCACCTGTATACTGGTGTTCTATATTAAACCGTGGGTGACGTATGGCCGACGTCATACACGTGGGTATACTGGTACCAGGGTCTGTCTGCCCTCTCTATGACTATGGGACCATGATTGATAACCCTGATTCAATGTGTGAAAAATATATATTCATATATACCGGTACTTGCTATCTCACAATATGAATACGGCTACCATATTAAGCAGAAAGTCATATTTTATGCACTGTGGTATCACAATGGTTTTTATCAAACACTTGACTATTAAATAGAACATTTAACACATTCAGCATACTTGCTTTAACTAGTGCAAAGACTTCTCCTAAAATGTCGACTCAGGGACTCTAGCCAAGTGTGCTTAGCAGCACGTTTGATTATTCCCAATGCACCACCCAGACCAGCTATGTTACAGTTACATGACTTGTATATATCATATATTACGATGGGTAAAATCTAATTTGGGACAAGATTAAACATACGGTTCTACAGCGTGGTTGTATATTTTCCGCGTTCTTTAGCACCTCCTGGTTTCTTGGCTTGCCATGTTGTCTATGACAGGAATGGCAGGGTCCGTAAACATAGTGGGAGAGTGCCAACTACCAGTCACAACAATGGGTCTACCAGTGGTCTATACTAGGACATATACACGCCTACATTATAACACACACAAGACACTAGTTTCTCCATTCCACTACCCGTAGCCGAACCACACAAATACAGCATTGTATAGCTCCTGGTAGGGCTTTTATTCTTCCATTCAATACTAGGCAACATGTTCAACTAAAATGTAATGGTCCATTTTAGCGGAATCAACTAACTGCTGACATTACAAATAGGGAAAGTGCATGTCTAACGATATCTATTGGAAGCTCTAATGGTTGATATGATTGTCATTTGGACATGGTATTTGGGTAACTAGATGGACAAGGCTAATTGGGGTCTTCATCTCCTTGTAATAATCATGATGAATGAATGGTTGAAATAAGAAAACTCTAATCCTATCTTGGAAAACCAGGTGGGTCCAGGTGAGTAAATGTGCTGGTCTTATACAGAGTTGGGAATGTAAGCAAATTTACACCCCTGCTGACTGTGCAACACGATGCCGCGTTGTTAGAATGAAGTCCGACCTTTATCTCGAGTCAACACCTATGTGTGTACTGAGTCAGGCACTGATATAGCAACCTGTATGACATGTAGGTAGTCGTAACTACACCATAGC
The DNA here is from genome assembly GCA_947462335.1 of Harmothoe impar. Lineage (NCBI taxonomy): Eukaryota > Metazoa > Annelida > Polychaeta > Phyllodocida > Polynoidae > Harmothoe > Harmothoe impar. The sequence continues at coordinate 44,059,740 of OX381712.1, read as the reverse complement.
AGACATAAGAACCTTCCAGGGACAGGGTTCTCCCCACACTGCAAGTACACCGGCGTGCCGCCGGCGTCCTTTTCACTGCCGCCGTTGTCAAATGGCTTTAGAATCGCCGCCGGTGTCCATTTAGCGTCTTTTGGAGGTGGAATTTTGCAAATACTCCAATTAGAACAGAAGTTAGAGCTATTTTATGCAATTTCAGAATATTATTTTTTTAAACTCTGTATTGATTTTTAGTAATATTGGGATTTTTTATGGTAAAAATGAGAAACTGTTATATTTTGAGAATATTTGCCGATTGCTTCGATATCACAGAAATCTGGCTTTTACGGTGTCATTTTTTCATCTGCGGAGAACCCTGCAGGGAAGTGTGCGGACTGCTGATCCAGGACATAATATGCACGAGATATTTACATTTTAACCCTAAACAAATGTCTGGTTCCGAGTCTAATGAGCTGTATGTTAACCCTTTACGGGCCACATCGTGTTTTAATGCATTATGTCCTCCTCTATCGTCACGATACCAAATCTTTGTGCCAGAGTTAGACTGTTGTTTTGGTGAGTTACTTACTCCCCAGGGTTACATAATGCACTCATGCATTATGACTACGATCCGACATAATGCATTAAATCATTATGCGGCCCTTAAAGGGTAAATTCACTAGGTTCAATGGTAACACATTTATTGACATTTGATACAATCTAAGTACTCAACCCTATGCAAACACCGATTAAAAGTCTTATCTACCAGTTGGTGTCGACAATACCTCTTGACTGTGATACCTGTCCCCACCTGATGGGGTCAGGATCAAACATGCACATGCTAGGCTAGGGGTATGCACATGTGCGGTTTGTTCTCGGCCCGCTAAGGATCTAATCTCTGTGCTAAGGGTCTATTTATCTAGTTTCACACTACAACATGCACTTTTATTACATTTAACTTGTCTGATTAACAAGTCCAATGAGGGGTTTAAATGGGGCCAAGATATGTGTGGCTATCAACGTTATTAAGTTTGTTTAAAGTTACTTCTTAAAGTATTTAAAGTTTTACGTTTTTCACAGTTTTCTCCCCCTGTATGGTCTGACCCATATATCTTTGTTCTGGGTATCACTTTCTTGGTGAAACTCTCTCACCCTCAACCAGCCTAATATTTGACCCTCTGCCATGGTGACGTAGTCACCGAGGGGGTCATGTATCAAGCCCAAAGCGGGAGGGGAGTAATTTTCCGCAAAAAATTTTTTTTGGCTCACCTCACTGAAGTGACCCACCAAAGTATCTGTGTATACTTTATATGCCCGGACCTACGACACACAGGATGTGTATAGGCCCAGCCATGTAAGCCCACCATTGTGGCCTTACATGACAAAACCCTGATTTATTCTCTTGCCACAAGAAAATAATCACCCTACAATTTTTAATTGTACCCTTAATGCTTCTGATGAGTCAATTGACGAAACCGAACCATTTTGTTGCTACCACTGTGACACAATTAAATATATATTTTTTTGTGTACACCAGTCTGTTTAGTTACCAGTGTCACACTATTGGGTTGTTCTACCTATAGTACACCCTGTGGATGTACCAGCCTATGTAGGCCTATAACCACAGGTTGGACACTAACCACTAAAAATCAGACTGGGGTGTGAAATGGACTGAATAAAATTCAGTCCACAATAAATAAGTCTGCACTAAGACTTACTCAAGTCTACAGCTGGGTGGTCTCCCACCAAGCACTGACCTTGACCCAACACATAGACCTATCACAGGCCTAGTTTTGGGACACACCTTAGCAACAAAATAAACACTGACCTGGATTGGCTCTGGGTTGGTCACATGGCACTCTGTGAGTTGTAGAGGGATATCTCATCCCCTGGTTCTGTGTCACATTCGGTCAAGCAAGGGTAACCCCCACTCCTCTGTCAGCAAGTCCGCCCGGACTTGCCCACCATATATCTTTGTTCTGGTAAATTCTACACTTGTAGGACGGGTGGTGGGCTTTGCAGACCCATGTAATAAATTGAATTTTACTCCTCTCCTACCTCGACTGCGGGCCAATATTACGTCCAAGTATTAATCCAAATCAAGTACACATGAACTGTCATTGAACTCACAGAACCACAAATATTGATCAGAGATGCCTCAGCCAATGATTTTGCGCTGATATAGAGTTTTCTCCATTTATTTCAATCCTTTCCAGCATTTATCATATTGTAACATTGCTCGTTGTAACTTAGCCACGTGGAGTATGGAAACTGGCCATTAAACGTGTCACATATTCTAACCTATACATGTAAGGGTGGAGGTTACATCATCATTATTCTGGAGTCTGTGTGTGTCTGTGTGTGGACGCTGGGGGTGGATAGACAGGGTGGGGGTCTATTGTGTGGGAGTAACATCAAATATTGATGTGTCATAGTCCAACACACCTGCCCCTATCCCCAGCCCTGCCAGGCCTACTCCCCCACACAGGCAACGGTCCTGACGGTAACCACATGTACACATCATCATACACTGAGCAGATCGATTTCCTCAATCAGTGAGCAATTTCCATTTCCTGATTTACTGGGACCAGGGAAGATCAAGCCATTTCGACCTGTCACCAGTTAAAGACTATTTGGGTATCATGGAAATGGTGGGAGACCCACTAGCCATTAGTACATTATATGACCCACAGTCCTGTGGTGTTTAAAATACTGGCTGCTAGTCTGCCCCTATACAATGCACCCTGAGTATCTGTACATGTATGTATGCTGGGCTGTATTAATGGTACACACACGTGTTACCACTGCAACATGGCTATGCCTCTCACCTATGTATGTGCGTGTACATGTATAAGTCATATTAAAGAGCCATATTAAAGTATGAATACCGGTATTTTATATTAAAGAGGGTTGTTTGTTTCATATGATTTAACATTAAGCACGAACACTGCATATATGTGTGTGTGTATCGCCCCAGTACATCCAATTACCCACCCACCCTTGCTGGTATATTTAAATAAGTAGCACTATGGATGGCCTTGGTGATGTAGTGGGTCATCTCCCCATCCCAACAAAAGGCCTTTTTTGGGGGGTTATTTATAGGCCTACCAGTATTTATAGTTTCTAATGCCAACGTGGATGTTATATCTCTAGGCTATAGGCATACACTTGTACCGTGTTCAACGTTACTAGCCCATATCCCTTAATAAGCGCACACCCACCTTCTGGGCCGTTTTTTTTAGACTAAACAACCAAAAAATATGTCAAATTTAGAGTCCAACGCTTAACAAGTAGAAATGTGTTTATAATAATTTGCTAGGCATATTGAGTCTTAAACTACGTTGAATACAGTATACATTATTCAGGTCAAACAGGTTTATTTAAAGCTGCTGCGTGTAAATTCATCTATCGGTATGTCATTGAATTGAGATAGATCCCAAAACCTGAATGACGATACCAGCCACGTTTATCATAGAAAGGTCATCACCATTAACAACTATACAAAACGCACTAACGTTAATAGATAAACCAGCAATCAACAAAGCCAAACACACACAGCACACCAATCGACATTAATGGTGCCTAGACATGAGGTCCCAGTGAATGGGGGATGGTAGTGAGGGGGATATGGGTGCCCAGTTCTCAAAACGACCACTTCTAGTACTATTAACTTGTGGCCTATTTGAGGATGGTGTTATAATTTACAAACTGACACGTGCCTGGTACATTATCATGTATATAGACCTACTATCATGCTACTATTGCTGGTTTTAAAAGGGAGTGGTCATTAATCAAGAACAGAGGAGGGGGTTGGTGTATGTCCTGCCCCTCCCCCAAGCCTCTTGATTGAGAGTGGTCCAAATTTCTCCGATCCACTGCATTTTGTTCTGGACTACTGTAACAGCTAACAAGTAGCTTTTGGTAGGCCTTTTCGCTGCCATAGAGGGGTCTACAAATATTGGTTTTACAAGGCCAACACATCGCACGTCTATCAATGCTCTGACATGAACAGCTGCTACATTGCTATATGTCTGTCTATTGGACACGCCGTCCCCCTAATCCTATTCTTATGCAAAGCTCATCAGGCATAGCGATGAGATGTTACAGCTACTGTTACATAACAGATGATACTATTATCCCTTTACTTGTCTGCCATGCCGAAACTATACGTTCGGTAAATAATAACTACCCGGTGGTAGTGTGAAACCTTGCGTATAAGCCGCACCCCAACTTTCGGCCGATCCTATAAGCCGTACTGGCCATCTGATTATGGTGACTTTTGTACTGTACTATGGGAGCAAAAACCTGCATATAAGCCGCACCCAGACTCTGTGCCGATCCTATAAGCCGCACCAGCGATCTGACTCGCGTACTAGCCGCGGCTTATACGCGAGGTTTTACGGTATACATAGGCATCAAAGAGCCAAGCAGATGAATATGTGGGTAGTATAAACTGCCATTCATTTGTACAATTTCTGTTCCCTACGGTAGTAATGTGCATCTTATCTACTTTTTATCTAAAAATTGAAGGAAACTATTGATACCGTCTATAGTATATTGCACTACCGATACTGGTCTCAGTTGACCTGGTTTCATCAGGTGCAACATGAGTTCATAATCCATAAACAGGCCTTATAATAGATCGCTAATCAATTCTCATGACATCCTATGCAAATGAGCAAAAGCTATACACGCCCTTAATGTAAAATATTTGTCATCATCTAATATGAAAGGCCCAGTGGTGTGCCAGATCATCAACCATTAAGGCCCCAGATGTAGTGCCTCACTGTTGGCGGTGCCAGGAGGATATCGATCTATTCACCACTGGAGGATGCTGAGACTAGAGACGAGTGTCTCTGTAAGGGTTGGGGAGGGGGGGGGGGGGGCAGTCTCCATAGTCTCCACCAAAGGGTGCTGCTCTTGGTGTGGCTTACCAGCTGATGAAGCCTATCCATTAGGTGAGCTGGCCACTTACACCAGCTCCACTTCCAATCTAGCTAATCTCTGAGCATCTTGTGGTATTAACGAGCACCTGTTAACCTAGTGGTTATTTAGAGCACTTCCTTCAGCTTTAAGTGTTCACAGTACCAAGTAGACCCGCCTTAGTCTCTTGATTGATTAATGGTATATTTCTTATCGGTGATGCTCTAAAACATCTGGTGCAGGGGATGGGATTAGGAGAGAAGGAAACTGGACTTTGTAACCAGTTTAATTATTGCTGACTGGCCTAACAAAGAGCATACAAGACAAAGGAGCGACCATGTCATTTATAATACATATTTCATGTTGCACATGTTATACTACAATGTAGTAAGGATCTCACAGCGTGGCGTGGGGGTGGGGGTAGGGGAGGCTGCACCTGGATTACATAGGTGTGAGACGGGACAGGTGGTCACTGTGGGAGGTACGGTAACAAAGGGGCTGGCCACTGTTACCGGGATATGGGGATGCATGTGCCGGACATGTAATTACTGCCAATGTTATCCTGCAACTCCTTCTTCAGTTACCAAAAAAAATCAACACATATCGATAACTTGAGTACACAACTGATAACGAAAATTAATCAAGATGCCATTGTAATCTTCAGGTATCAGGGTTCTACCAATCATAACTTCATGTGGAAAGAGTTGTGTTCACTGGTTACAGAGGGAAACAATATTCGCGTCTGACATGTCAAAACTACCTTTCTGCATGCCAAATATTTTCTCCACTGGCCCAGGGCACATCGGTTATTCAAAGGATCTGCACAAGAACACAATGTACAGCTGTTGCTATAAATGGTAACCCTGTAAACCCAGCAATAGTCATAGTATGGGTCCTTACTATTGGAACCTGGAGGCGACAGCGTCCTGTTGCCATGGTAACTTATGTCGAGTACTTGGGAACAGCCATGGCGCGTGGGTATGACGTAAGTGGTGAGGTAATGTCCATCATGTGGCCTCAAATCAGTTCTTTGTTTCTCTATGGAGTGACCGAGCTGCTGTATATGTGTGTGTGTGTTGGTGGAGGGGGGGGGGGGGCAGAGAAAGAAGTGATACAGACCACCAGCTGCGGTCTTTGCCAAAACCTCACAATAACAATGGTGTTGCTAAATAGCAACGCCAGCTGCATTACCGGTGATTGCCAAGGGAAATGAGGGCTGTCAGTTTTAGATTACGATAATCCTAATAGACGGAGAAAAAACACCAAAATTATATTTCAATACAACCATGCCCGATATACAATGCACAGTCGACAAGCTCTTGGCTGTGTCCCTATTTGTTGATCTGTTCCATCTAAATTAGGTAAACAGGAGAGGATACTTGGATAGATGGTGATTCATCCCTGCCCTTTGGGCAGCCTGGCCGGGAGGTGGCATTATAGATTTCGTTCAGATAGAAGGAAAATACTATTCCAAAGACCAGAATTATCTTTTATGAGTAGGCTACATCATTTTCCCTTGTCATTAGAAATCCGAAGCTTTTTGATGAAATGTCGAAATGATATAATGGCATATTATAAGGAAGATAGACTATAACACTAACAGCAAACTGGTGTCAGTGGTGAGCAGGAAGTCCTGGGTACTCCAATACACAGATCAATAGTCAATACACATCCCAACTCACGGGGTATGAAGGTACCTTCCTAGAGCCACATCACACATACAACTGCTATTATCGTCCATACTGAATATAACCCCAAATATAATCATGAGCCATGATATGTTTTAACGACACTTGGCACATGATGACAATCTACTGCCAACAAAGGGCTGACATACAGTCATGTCTCTATATCCCGGTCAGTCCCGTTTATACAAAAAGTCGACCGATATCCGAATCGACCGGGAGGGTGAAATCGAGAGTAAGGGAAAGTTGGGAAGCGGGGGATGGGAAGGGGGGGGGGGGGACCCGGTATTCAGCCCATCTCAGTGATCACCTTGGAACGTTGGTACTTCTCAGAGATTTAAGTTCCTAACATTTATCTCTTTGTTGATAAGAAATTTTTAGTATGTTTAATTCAAACACACAGAAGTGGTTTTCTATATGGGGATTTTATAGCCGGTTTTATAGTTCCTTTACACCACTACAGAGGGAGAAAGGATGATAAGTGTGTCTTGTGCTAGCATGAACCTGCTGGTCGGATTGATAAACACAGACAAATAATTTCCTGTCTTACACTACTGTAACTACATGCGTTTGAATATGCTTTGATAATTACTGGGTATGTCTTAGTTGTAAGCCAGAATCGTATGTTTGTCTTGTGGTAATCATGGCGCAGAGCCAGGGTGGAACCCCCCCCCCCCCCCACCCCCTCACCCCACTCTTTCCATCATGCAGTAGCCTAATGGCAGTAGAAGCAAGCAATTCGTTTTGTGTTGTTAATCAAAGAGAATGTTGGTGGTAGTAGCGGTTTAAAACAATGTACAGTTTTCCCCAATGTAGGCCTACCCATCCCATGATGGAAGGGTAAGGGGAGGATGGGGTTGCCAGGCTTCCCATTGGCCGACTTATCAAGGCAGATTATAATGTAAAACACATTTTGGTCACCCAAAACCATCGACCGAAACCAGAAACATGAATAACCGACTTATCATATACAGATAAAGAGCAATTAAAATGGTCCCCAACCAATCTTCACCCGATAAGTGAGTCAACCGACTTATAGAAGACCAGGATATGGAGGCCTGACTGTAGTTATAGAGCTGCATCGACAGTGGCCATGTGACCGACCTAGATGCAGGGATGACTCACTGCAGCTCTCCTCCCCTCCACACCACTAGACCACTACCCCGCGACCTCAACTCACCCAGGCTAGTCTGTATATACATGTAGTAGTAGAGCCTACTGGAGATGCAGCATATCGAACAATTCTCACACCAACTCTTTCCACGATTAAAATATGAAAGAATGCTTAGATACAGGTGCCACAGCAAGGGTTCTTTAGCATCTCACACCACGCAGACATTATGGACAGGATATCATTATGCCTTTATGGTGTATCAAAGTCACCACAGTACTCAAGCATGCTGCATCATATGCTGCATGTAGTGTAGAGAGAAACCTGATACCGATGCACATTATATATAGTAAAGGAACCGTCCATGTACCTGGTCTCATACTCTAGGCATGCTATACAATGTAATTGTACATGTATGATCATGGGCACCAAAGGCGTTGGTGCTTTGGTGCAAAGCTGATGCTGACAAATGCTCAAACACAAAACAAATTCAGGATGACCCACTGACCACTCTGATTGGGTTGGTTAGTTGACTACTGTGTGTATTGAAATATTATGCTTGTACTTACCTATTGTTAAGTCATGCACAGGTTGGAACCTTTTGTCTGTAAATTGTAGGAGCAGGCATGATTTTCCTACACCTGAAAAGAGTAAAGAAAACGAGTATGATTTCAGCTACCTTTGATTGCACAAGGGTTGCATAAGTACCCCATTGGCATTGTAATGGTTGTTGCAAAAATGACCACTTACCGGTACTTCAGTATATATACATCATGATTTGATTTGAAAGAAAAAGTTGATATCAAATGTAAAAGTTTTTGACCGTTGTTTTTTTTGTGGTTATAATACAATACGTGTACCGTATCTATAAGTAATAGGTGGACTTTTATGATTTGTAATGGTGTTTGTAATCTTGAAATGAGGGCTAAAAAGGTGTTATAACTTATATTAAGGTAACACAATCATACCGTAGATCTATGACATCTATAATCTATAATAAATTAATATGACATCAGAAGCGAATCCTCGGACGGGAAGCCCCCCCCCCCCCCACGGGTAATTTAAAAAAAGAATGTCTATTATATGTTATGGCTGTATATCATCATGATATTCATCATTCATGGTGGACAAGTCAGAAGGACACTGGACAGTATCATGGATATGGTAGCCTACGCAGTATCATCATGATACGCTTCGCATTGCGAGAATCCCAAAATGATCATACATCAGTGTTAGTATTAAAACACAAGCCTGTGAATGGACATAGTGCTCACACGGCACAGAGTTTGCGTTGACAGAAACTCTTCAAAATTATGCGTCACTCACTGACACTGTGACTGTGTCAGTCACTGACTCAGTGTGTCTGTCAGTGACAGTGACACTCACACTGTCACTGTCATGATGGCCAAAGTGGGTGTGGTAGTATGGTACCATGGAACAGGCGCTAATACTCAAATGCTGGCCACAATCTTCGATATTTACGGTATGAGATAGGTAACTACGTGAATGCAACCTATGGAAATATCTAAAAACGTTCAGATTGTGTAAATAGACACGAAAAGCATCCCAAAACAACATCAACATCACTCTGCTACGATACACAATCCGCCATCTTGAATAATTTTCGATGAATGTGCCCGAAAAATTGTGTCAGAGAGCTTCTTCCGGAGCCATGTTGGGGTTGAAATCACACAGATCACAAGATATAGCTTTAAAGAAATGATGGATCTTACCCGTGTCTCCAATAATGATATATTTAAATAGATAAGCGTACGACATCGTGGATAGTCCCTTGTCCGAGCGATGATGTTACTGATGTCAAAGTGGTGACGTCACGGGCTCCCCCAGCGCATGCGCCAATCCTTTCACGTGGTCTCGTGAGGCCGAGGACGTCATGTGATTTGCGTCTTTTCGCTTCTGACACTGCTCAACAATTACGCAGATCTTTATCCTTTTCGATGTAAGCCTGTGGTACTTTACAACCTCAGGTTTGTATAATTGTATAAGTCTGGGGACCCTTGATAGGGGGGTCCCCATCTCCAATGGCAATGTCCGCCTCATTCGTTGACTGTCATAAGATAAGTTGGCCTCTTTTATCGACCACCCACATAATTTGGCCTGCACTGCACTGCAGGCCTCATTCAGTTGACCACCCACATGAGTTGGCCTCAATCATCGACCACCACTGTTATAACCTCATTTGTTGACCAAGGGCCTAAGGGAGTGCTCATTTTTTAACAACAGGGGGTGGGGTGGTGGATTTGGGGGGGGGGGGGTAAAAAATTTGGACCCCTTGACCGGGGGGGGGGGTAAAAAATTTAGACCCCTCTTGGGGGGGGGTCAAAAAAATTCAACCTGTTTTGAGGGAAAAAGCCCGCGCGTTACTATGCTACAGAGGGGCGCGAACGCGCGCTATTTTCGGCCTGCCGGGGGGGGGGGTTAAAAAATTTCGACCCCTCTAGGGGGGGGGGGGTGAAAAAAATTTGCGCGCTCCGCGCGAAATCTCACCGCCCCCCCCCCCTGTTGTTAAAAAATGAGCACTCCCTAAGCTGGCTGCACCTCTCACCCAGACCTGGCAATATGAGGGCATAGAGGGGCTCTGGATGGGGGGTCCCCATGTCGAATGTCGATCTTAAAAATTGGCCATGTCACATGTCAATGTCGCTTAATAATGCTCATATCCCATGTCGATTTTAAGAATTGCTCATGTCGCTGTCACTATGTTTTTGGGCCTCATGTCATATGTCACTAGGCCTCATGTCGATTGTCGATTATAAGAAATGGTCATGTCGCCATGTCGAATTTGGTGGTCCACACCCATCATAGAGGTGAATAACATAACAGAACCTGCCCCATGCCTCCTAGAGGACATTGTTAAATTAGCCATGATGTTTCAGCAGCTATACTAAAGGATGTTTTTCTGTCCTTCCCTGAGTTTACAGTCAAGGTATTTAATCTGGTCCTGGTCACAAAAAGGTAGGCCTACCCTGTACAATGGAAGAGGGCTACAGTCACACCCCTATAGGAATCTGGAGCTATACCCAGTGGGTCCGCCATTTTGAATTTCGCTGGTTGCGGTTAAACCCACTGATAAGACATCCCATTATGGGTACAATTAGGGGACAAACAGGGGACAGGCTAGTAACAGTCTTATCAGCTCTTATCAGTGCTGCACGCTGCAACCAGCTCCAGTCCCGACTAGGCCCTATAGGGGGCGAAAGTAACCCGATGCCACGCAAAAAACGGGTGTTGAAATAACCTCGAATCAGGACAGGAAGCGATGTCACGCTATGGGAGTTTTTGGAAAAAATATTAATTCTCCGCAAATAGACATCTCTACTGGAAATGCTTTCATACGTTTGTGTGTCAGACTTCCCCCCTACGGCACCATAAATTTGGTACAAAAGGGATGCTTCTGGAGGAAGAAATCTGAAAGTTTCTGGGAGGCCCCATACCTAATACGTACCGCGCCGTGACTTCCTGTCCTGATTCGAGGGTTTAAATCACCTGCACAACTGAAAGTAAACGGGTAGGCTTTCGCCCCCTATTCAAAGGAGGAGACCCATCAGAGTACATCAGACGTTAATAACTTCAGGCCTATATCAATCTTACCTCTACCATCTAAATTAATGGAAAAAGTAATACATGATAAACAAATCTCCCAACATATAGAAAACAACAATAATCTTTTCCCTGACCAGGATGGCTTTAGAAAAAATAGATCAACAATTGACAGTCTCGAGAAATTTACAGGCAAAATTTATCATTCACTAAATAACGAACAAGTCACTACAGCTATATTTTTAGATTTCAAAAAGGCTTTCGACACTTTAGACTTGGCCTAGGCCCAAACTTTTCGAAATTGATTGGAAGTTATCTGTTAAATAGAACACAGCGCATTAAAGCAAATAATAAAATGTCACCTTATTTTCCGATCACCTGTGGGGTCCCACAAGGATCAGTATTAGGGCCATTACCCTTTTTACTATATATTAATGACCTACATACTAGTTTAACTTATATGTCTTGCCAGCATCATGCTGACGACACTGTTATTTTTGTTAGCCATGGGGAAGGGGAAAATGTCTCTGCTAAGATTAGCACTGACTTGTGTTGAATAGGCCTACCTTTAATTTTGCAGATGGGCCACCCAACGTTTTCCATACAGGGATGAAAGTTTTCAAGTTTCTCCCTGATTTCAAGGTGTGTTTCTTTTTATGTTGCGAAGACCTGTACCTGCCTTTATTCATCGGCCCCAATTTAACATTTCCAGTTTTTGACTCAGGGTTACCAACCTGAGTCTTATGCGACCCCTCATGAGGGGTCGCTTCAAGATAGTGAAAGTTCATTTTGGTCTGTCAATTTTGACATGAGCCCATGCTTCAAAAAATATAAAAACTTAACAGATGGCCAGATGGGACACTCAAGTTAATGGAACATCACTCACATTCATCCATTTTCAACTCTAACCATCTGAAAAATCAACTATAAAAAAAGTGACCTTTTTGATATATTTCTCTTGAACTATCTTGAATTATCTTGAATTACATTAATATGTGGACAACCCCCTCTCTCACCTTGGCTATATGGAATTAAGATACCATATTGTCGCATATAGGTACCAGGTTTTAAATAGGGGCCAGCTTTGAATAGCAGCCGAGGGGTGAAAGGCCTTTGAAATAACAGCCTAATAGGTGCCGGGGGTCTCCAATCAATGACTACAAAGGGATATTTTTAATGTGCTACTTTTCACATTGGATGCAGCTTTCCCAAAGCTTATTGTATTGCATAATATATAACCTGGGGATGGGGGGGGGGGGGGGGAGAGTGTTTGCTGTAGAATTAGCCATCTTCGATCAATTAGAGTGCTTCCCTCATACCAGATATAAGGGAGTGTTCATTTATTAATTACAGGGGGGGGGGTGGTGAGATTTCGCGCGGAGGGGCGAAAACTTTTTACGCCCCCCCCCTCGAGAGCGCGTGTAACGTTTTGCGCCCCCCTCGCCGAAGGCGCTGAAAATTTTTCGCCCCCCCCCCTTTGAACTATAGTAACGCGCGGGCTTTTTGGCTAAAAAGGGGCTTAAATTTTTACGCCCCCCCCTCAAGAGGGGTCAGAATTTTTTACGCCCCCCCCTCAGAAGGGGTCGGAAATTTTTACGCCCCCCCCCCCAAACCCACCACCCCCCCCCTGTAAATAATAAATGAACACTCCCTAAGACAATGACGACCAATCCAATGCAAGTTGGTTTTACAGGGGCCCTTGATGGGGGAGTCCCTATGTCACATGTCGATTTTAAGAAATGCCTATGTCCTATGTCACTAAGGTAAAACCCATGTCGCTAGTGTCACTAAGGGGGGTCTTTACGGCCAAAGGCCCCCGGAAAACTTAGGAATTTGCCTATTTAATTGGGGCATTTCGAAACAGGTTATACGATCTTCAGAAATTTTTGGAATTTACACTTAAATTGATATGTTTTGAGGGAGTTTGAGCAAGTCATTCAAGACAGTTTTAAGAATTTTATCGTGACATTAGTGCATTTTAGGGCTTTTTGAGGTTCTGATGCTATTCACATCCATGTCACTAAGGCCAATGTCATATGTCAGACTTAAGAAATGCTCCATGTCCCATGTCACTAGTATGGCCATGTCCCATGTCGATTTCAAGAAATGGCCATGTCGCCATATCGAATTTAGGTGTCTAGGGCCATTTTACTATTAAAGGGGTAAGGGAATGATTTAAAGATTCAATCTTTTTATCAATCAATTTAATTAATTTTTCACCCTGAACCTGAGTCATTTGTGATGTAAATCACACGTTCAATCTTTTTTTAGATTGGTCAGTTTCATCCCTGTCCATGTTCCGCCACCTCTGTCTTCATGTCTCCCGTCCTGCCTGCCTTCCTGTATCTTGCTTTCCCCCGGGCTGTGTTACAAAACAACTCTCATTCCCTATGTTCAGTGTCCTATTGACTCTATTGTAAAGATGCCAGCCAAGGTAGCAGACGACGCAGATGCTGACGTCTAGATGGCGCTCAATGCGCTGTGACGATCGTTCCAGAAAGAATCACAAGGCGGCACTACAAACGAAAAATGGGGAATGGCATGGACAAGGTAAGAATTTGTTCCCTAAAAAAGTGACACTTTCTGATATTTTCACACAAGGAAGCTTGATATAACTGGCTGATTTACAGTTATAGATAAGAGAAGGTCTGAACTGCCACATATAAGGCAACATGTTTAACTGATTGACTCTCATGTCTTGGTTTTTACCTGATGTTGACTAGAATTTTTCCCTTTTATCGCCTACCTTTACCTGCATCTCTGTCATAAACAAAACGTCAAAACGGATCTGAGTCACATAACAATTTGTCAATATGCAAATCACACATTTACATAGAAGGACGTTGGATATGTCTTATGGAGGCGATTCATATCCTGTTGATCACTGACATAGTCATAGGTGTTTCTGAATACGACATTTCAGTAAGCTCTGCTCAAAGTTGTAAAGGGACAAACTCCTCTAGGCCCTGGACAAACGCAGTGTTATTTTATTTTCAGTTTTATTAAAATGTTATATTGCGGTTCCTCTTGTGCAATACCATTGCTAAAACACTGACACTTTATTTTTTGTATGTATTTTCTCCCTAAAATCGATTCATTTTCCATTGCTTCAGATCGTAGATGGGATTTATGTTGGAAGTATCAGAGACTCTAAGGACCAGGTCCAATTTAAAGAAAATAACATCACGCACGTCCTGTCCATCCATGATAATGCCACTAAAGTCAGATCGGTAAGTGCACTGCCACTGTGATAGCCCAACCCAACCCAAACCCTTCACGTCCTTTAATGTGTGGCAATTTAGATTTATGACCCATCCCGACCTCCTTAAAACCTTAAATCTAAGATTACTGTGAAGGAATTTAATGGAAGTTACATACTAACTTAAAATTTACTTTGAAGTTAAACCAATGACTTTCCCCCTGTGTTGTGTAGTGATATGTAGCATGTACTGACATGGTTTTGTGTGTACGTTTTACCTCTTTCTAATTTACGGTAATTACCTAAGTCTAAGTATATATACAGATTACCAATAGTGTTTGGATTCCTAATACATAGTATCATTGTAAATGGTAATTTGCACTGCAGTGGCTGCAGTTGTAAGCATTCTATTACTAATTCACTAGTATTAAAAGCCCTTTGCCAAAAAAAAGCTACCGGTACCTATAAAAGTTCAATATGTGGCTGGGCCCATCTGACTAATGCTGGAGATATATACATAAGGTCTGTTAATATATAACCAGTATGTTGGCAGTGTTTGTCAAACGTTTGTGTGTGTAGATGTGTATGTACTACCATTGTTATTTGGACGGTCTGATATTGAATTAATGACACTTGGAATATTGCATCAGGTATTGGAAGAAGTCCCACCCTTGTTTATGTGGAGGTGACAGGCATTCATATCTGGGTGTACGTGTGATGAGTTTAGGACAAGTCTCTTCTTTTTGTAGCCATATTAAACCAGCTACGTACTTTTTAAACGCCACGTCTTTTGTAGTGGCAAATCCAAAGTTGTCAATTTCGGTATATTGTCACTGTCAGTGCGCAAAGGTTTAAATAGAGATATTTAGAGTATCGCGTATCCTAAAATATTGAGGTTTGAATGTACATGAGATGGAGTGGTTTAGAGTACCTGTGAGTGGTGTATGTGTGCTGTTTTGTTGACTTACTGAATATCATAGAAACTACCGAATAGAGATCTGGATTGGCATTATTGTGCAAAGGCAATTCGCGGAGTGATATGCCAAGGCATAGTCGAGATACTGAATACCTTGCTGTGGATAGTGCCACCATAGTACCAGTCCTGACCTCCTGTAGGTTGTTTTGATATTTATTCCCCATGTTGACTCTGGCAAATTAAAAGAAAAAAATAAATGTTATGTAGAGGGAGAAACAGTACTTTGGCGAATTGTTTCTAATTGCTAAATTAATTCAATAGGACAAAAAATACACATGGGAAATAAATCAATGTATGGTCAGTTCCAATACTTCTGTACACTACTCCATGGCTCTTTTCTCAACTTCTCTTCCATTAGAAGCTCAAGGTAAAGAAAGTGAGTATCTCACCTAGTATAGTAGATAATTTATGCCTTTTCACATTTTCATACATCATCTGGTGGTATATTTCCCCTATACTTTTATAGCCTTTTTATAGAATTTATATTTTGCCCAATAAATAATTCCCCTCTAGACATATGCAACATTCTATCAGGTAAAAAATAGAAACCCCAACAGGTTCCTTTATTATTTCGAGATGTATTTAATTGTTTTCTAATATTATAGAACACGGCCACACCCAAAAAATATAGTTGGTCTACGGATTTCACTTTTGAAAAAATTGTGCGAGCGAGCAAAATTTCATTGTCACCTCGGACACACTACACTTTAGCAGATCAACGCCACTAGACCTGACAGTTGATTAGTTTTACGTGGCCAGTCCTGTCGAGTTGAACTCTCGCGATAGTTGGGTTGGATCCAGTCGGATCATGTTGGCTTGCTTCAGAATGGCGTGGTGTGGCCGAGACGTCACAAGCTTTTTGTCCTGTGAAATATGGCAATCGTCTTGTCCCAGTGTTAATTTGTTACGTCTGCGTTATATAAGTAGAATAGCAGTGAACTTGGTTCAGTTCGCGTCTGACTTTTTACATTTACATCAATTAAAAACGAGTTTCAGGTCAGCAAAGTCAAGACCACCAATATTCTTCTAAACAGCTGTTAATAATAATGGGCTCTCCTCAGTAGATGGGGTGAAATAAACTAGACACCAAAATTGGAATCTAGTTGTAGGTTATACAATATACAAGGAAATAAACAGTAGTCCACCAATACATACATTACTATCACACTCTTGCAATATCAAATTCCTCCAATATATCGTTATAAATATTTAGATGAAAGGTAATTTTCCAGAACATCATATCCAAATAAACTTACAAATTCCATGGCTTGAAATAACCAGGCAGGGATATTTCACACATAAATTTATGCATCAGACCCCTTAAAAACATGTACCACATTTCCATTTTCTTTCTTTATTTCGCATACACTACGAGACATTACTCTTCTATATGTTTTTACTGTTCTAGGCTACAAACCCACTAGTGGCGACTCTGCTCTGCTGTCAGGGGGAGGACAGAGGCTGTCGAATAGCTTGTTATAAGAGAAATCGCTATATAGCCAAATATAAATTAAAAGTGAGTTTCCCCTACTTAACCGTACACACCACTTTCACAGTACACCGTGGCCTGGTAGTGCCATATCAGTTGAACACGTTGACGATGGATCAGAATATCAGAAAGTTTAGAAACGATTGATTGAAGATGTGTGAAAAATTATCAGGGTTCAGTTTCTAAGCTACTATGAAGAGACATATTGAGACACAATGTCTATATCTGTTTGGTATTGAGTATTTCTTCTAAACATGAGACCTGTGATTATTTGAGCTTGTTCTCTACACATGCAAAATAAAAGCACTCAAATATAAACTCGTATTTGAACAGCAGTGATGTGTCTATGATCTCCTGTGGTGTGTGGTTCTCCAAAAATGCTGTTTAATGTACTTAACTCTTAAATGACTAACTGTGATAGGTATTCCATATCCTCATATGGTTACCATTAGCATGTCTTTAACGTGTGTTTCTATTTATGTAGAATCTAGTATATTAACAGTCTATTCCACTTATTCATGTGTTCATGTTGCCTAAACACAGGATATGTATTGTTCCATTTAATCATGAAATCAAAGTTGTGTCTTCCTAGCTACCGGTACAACAGTGCCAATTATTGATCGTTTTAGTTCAAAGTTCAGACTGCAAGGGGAAATGTTTTGAAAATAGATGTTCAACTAATTAACTGCAAGATGTACTGGAACTTGATGTGGCATACTATCCCATACGGAAATATAAAGCAACGGCGAGGCGAAATCCTTGCCTTTACGATTTACAAGATGAAACAATTATAAACTATAGTACTAGTATATGGTACCTCCTTTAGGCTCCTATGTGTATCTCATATAAATTTGAAGATAAATAAGATTCCCCCTTACGCCATATCAGGAGTAAGAATTGCAGTCACAAGATGCTAACATGTTACTTAGTAATTCACACATGTGTGTCGTTTAATTCTGATTCCGTAGGACATACAGTATCTGTGTATCGCAGCCCGCGACTGCAGCTCGCAGGATCTCAGTCAATTCTTCTCCGAGACCAATGACTTTATTCACAAGGCTCGACTAAAGCAGGGAAATGTCCTCATACACTGGTAAGTTATCAGGATATGAAATTTGTAATAGATACTAAGGTTGTAAGTGTCACACAAAACTAGACAGACTTTTTAAACCCTCCTTTATTATAATAAAGGTTTCATGGCATTGGCTACATTGTTTCATCGAGATTGTGGATAGATAAATGGAGGGCGATATTAATAATTGATGTACTGGAGTATAGATTAAAGCAGTGTGATGATATTTTTCATGAATAAGTTCAAATTATAAAATAGAGGCAAGGGGACAAGAAACTTACATTTACACAATGTGGCATTATGTCTAATAACCATTCTTGTATTCCTTTCCCCACGTGATAGCCTTGCGGGTGTGTCACGGAGCGTCACGGTGACAGTGGTGTATCTCATGACGGTGACGTCTCTGGGATGGCGGGATGCACTCAATGCTGTACGGGGTGCACGCCGCGCCGCCAACCCAAACTTTGGCTTCCAAAGACAACTTCTTGCCTTTGAACATGAAAAACTCATAGAGGTGACTACTACGTTTCATATTTCGTTGTCACGCTCTCCGAGTAGATTCTGTCGGAAAATTCAAACAATGAAATTCCACTTTGGATTGTTAGAATTTCTGGTAGTGATATTACATTGTACAATCCATTTGACTGAAAAACAAATATCTGTTTGGATTAAGAGGGGGGGGGGGGGGACACACTTTGAAGGTTACAATGAGATGGCTCTAGCACAGAAATAAATTTGAAAAGTAAGTGTGATGAGACATCTGGTTTTACAGGAGCGACAGCGTTTGAGAGAAGCATTTGGACCGAGTCCATTCAATGACACAGAGCGATGCAGAGACCTGTTAGAACTGCACCGAGAGTGGGTTCTTCACGGCGACACTCCGAGTAAAGACGAGGACCGCGACACCTACCCACTCCCACACAAAGCCTATGGTCAACGCGACAGCCTCAAACAAGAAGATTCCGAAAAGAAACAACAGAAATCTCCCCGCAGCACGCGCCATACAAGCTACCAGGATCCTAGTCAGGCGGCTGTTAAAGACCAGAAGACCATCACCCTGGAGTCGTACCTTAATGTAAAAGCCGGGAAGGAGGCGAAGCTGCACTTTCGACAGCAGGAGGAGAGGGAGCAGATGAATGAGCTGAAAGCTAGATGTCGAAGTAACCAGGCTGGTGCCGCGAGTGCGGTTTCCGCTGTTGACCCTCCACTAGAAGGTGTGTTTGCTTTTTTTCTTCCATTATCAATATACAATATATTAGGTTTCTGCACAAGCTGTGAAAATACACTGTTCAATGGACTATTTTGATGTCAAGACGTGAATATGATAATATAAAATGTTAGAAAGTGCATGTAGACCTAGAAGTAATAGAAAAACCTTTCCTCCTAACTCCTAAACATAATTTTTTTAAATTAAAAAAAAAAAAGATTAATTTTTACAATAAATAATATAAAATTTACTTTCCTGACAGGTGCTACCGGGGGCGCGGACGCAGCAGCCAGCGCTACAGTACCCACTGCCACCGACGACACAAGCAATAAGGTTGATCAGTTGTTTAATAGTTCTTGAGGGAAGGTCCATATTCCCAAATGTCTGTGATTTTTCTTTCCTGTCCCCAGTTGCCATGATGAATCATCTTATGTCGAGAAACAGCAAAGGTGTACAATGTACCAAACGATGTTTAGAAATATTTACGTTTAGGAAGATTTTACTGTTTTGAAGATTTGTACTGAATATATTATACAAGAAAAATATGTAGTATCAGTGCCTAGATTGCATTCATATTTACGAGGTGAATTTTGTTTGAATGTTTCGAATCTCGTATAGTTATGGGTTCCACGAATTTAAAATTCATATATGCATTATGTATACCGAGTTCAAATAAACCGAGGAAAATATAGTATTGAGGAATCCAGCGTTGTTAAAATGTCGTCCATTATGATATTGTAATCAGTGGAGACAGATATTAACCATATATCAGTAATTTAGATGTTACCTATTACTTATCCTATACTCGTGTCTTTAATGACACTCTGCTGATGTTGTGAAAAGTTGTAGTCTACCAGACTTATCATATCAAATGGGAAAAATAGTGTTAGAACTCAACCGGACGATATAATGAATCATTTGAGCAGGGTTCTTGTTATTGAAACCCCTCTCTTTGGGGCTGGGGTGGGACGAGATATGTTAAGCGTTATCTTGAATGTCATATCCGTTGTTAAGCAATTTGTGCGTTTTGTCAACAGAATCTGTGATTTAGAAAAAGCTAACTTCAAGAAAGATCTAAATCGAATCGTTTTGTAAACACGTTATGGTAGTCTTGAGAATGAATAATAATGATAATAATAAAAAGTTTTGTATTCAAGAAAAGGAGAGAGAAGTCTGGGGCCATTGTGACGTCTTCCTGGTTAGAGTTATGTGGTCTGGCTCATCTCGAGTAGGCAGACTTATGTGAACAATGTATGAAACACGATTTAGTATTAGGGTGTGTAATGTTGTATTTTAGTAGTTTATAATGCCTTAGCCATGGCCTAGCTCTGTCCTGTAATTGAGGTCAGTTATAGATAGTCTACAAGACAGTTGTACTAACTGGTAACTGTATACATCAATGTACCCCTAGATATACATCAGTGTACCAGCATTACGGCATTTTGGTTCTAATTTGAAAAAAAAAGATATTCGCTTATCAAACTTAAAAGGCAGACACTTGTGGTCGCTGAGCAAGCGTTACCTAGACTGGGTCACTCGCTATTTTTCGCAGGACCTTTGTCAGGGAATTTGGTCACAGATTCATGGCATTTACACTTTACATTGTAAGGTACACAACTCTATACTGCTTGTCGAGTTTCAAATTGTCCAACAGAGGTTGTCGAAGATTGGGCATAAAGTCCGCTCAGACTGGACCCTTTTTACGTTGTTCAGAGACCTGTATTTTGGTTTCTCCCTACACACTATTATATACCACATGTTCTACGATAGATATGTTCAATGTGTCAATCCTCAAGGTAGCACACATGTGAATAATATCTATAATCCCCAGGGTGCCTGATATAAAGGTTCTATGTGTTTAGATCTAGTTGGTGTAAAATAGCTATATATCATTGCCAACAGGCCGACACTATAGCATTGGGCCTCTGGGAGAGTCCTATCGATATAGTATTGTTCATATGATTCTACTTAATGCCAATTCCTCTCTAGCGGTGTCCATATGCGAAGTGCATCCCCGCAGTAATGCATTGCATATTTTCACACCTCAAACCGAGTTATAAAAAATATACCATAGTACACATGAATATGAAAAGAGACTTGTAAGGAGTAAAGGAAGTTTCCCCAGGAATACCAAAAAAGTGCTATAGATGTTTGTTCTAGTGTATAAATGCTTAAGATGAGTTTGTGTAACATCCCACCAAGAGGCATTGTTCAAGACATAATATTTAGATATTGTAAATAGTATTAATCTTCGTCAATCTATGAGTTCCAAGGAAGGTTCACATGCGTCGTTTTAAACCACCGGTGACACTACACATATTTTTATCAAAAGATGTTTTGATATAAAAAGCCATTCCATCTTATGGTTTTTAAAAGGCTATTTTAACTATTAGACCAATACGTGCATTTTAAAAGTCTTCACAATATACATGTATAGACCCCCTATAAGTATAAATGATATGTATGTAACGACACACTGAACTTATTAAGGGAAAAGAGATATTACGCCGAGTTATGATTTTGTACGGACACTATATGGCAATGTAACTTTATAACTACAGGGTGCGCTTTGACCTCAGTCCCCAATACATTTGCACTAGAATCGGTGCCGCTTCAACTCTAGTTTAAAAATCACACACAGGGGGGCAGCATCGTCGCTCGCCGTGTTCATTTGGCAGGTTCACTGGGTTGCCATGCAAAGTCTTTGTAAAGTATATGGGACTAGCGCATTATGCTGTGGGGTCCGCCATCTTGGCTCAAAGCAATGCATGGGGGTTAGGACTACGACTCCAGAGCAGTGCATCATGGGTGAATTTCTTGTCAGCACCTTTGTTCTAGGTGTGAGGGGAGGGGATTAGCCTGATAAGGAGATGGGGTTTAGCCCCTGACTACCTGAGGTACCAGGATGCGCTAGTCCCGTTATAGAGGAATTAGCGAGGCTGACAAAGATTATCTTTGTTGCTTAAGTGGACCCAGGAGGCTGTATCATGCAGTCCCATTTGTTGAAGAACATATCGCCATACATATCAGTAAGGGATATACAAGTTAGGGTTCAGCCAGTATTTTGGGTCGAACTAGAGGACCTGACCGTTCATGAATTTCTTAGGGCCATACTTGACATGATATACATTGAAACACCTTGCCAAAGAAAATGCCTCAGATCCAATGTTGAAACAGTATTGTGATGAGATGTTGATACTGAATGGCCCATGGATAAAACGATCCTATTATAAATGTTACTGGTATGGGAGCCGATAGATAAATACTAATAAGGGAGGGGTGAGGGCAAAAACATTTCGATCCCCCTGAAAAGGGGGGAGGGTGAGTCTAATGTTACCTGAGATCTAGGGTTTCACAAACCGTGGACCAAAATACAATTTTTCTGTTTTTGATTGACCCATAGACGAAATGATGATCTACTTGAATATGTAGGCTCCAAACTTAAAAACTAACAATACTATTTATGACAACTCAGGTTCTTATTAGATTCATGTCAGAATTTTCCTGTGCGGGAATTATTAAGTGAAGCGATATCATCGGCCGTATCAACAGACTTGATATCATACAACTCACTACCTTGCATCCCGTGTGTATGGGTGACATAGTTTCCATGAGGCAGACAGAATTCATAAGTCTTCGATGATTTTAATCATCAAAAGTTCTTCCTTCACGTTCCGTTATGCTATTCTTCTCCCGCATACAGCAGAAAATCCTTTCCTATCATCAGTGAATTTCCAGAAACGTGACACCGTCGGAATATGGTCATTTACGCCACATCTGTATGAGTGCCACTATTAATAATGGTTATAGCCACAGAAAAGACATTTTATCATCATCTTCTAATACTTTATCATTGGGAACTCCATAGACATGCCATCATCATGGCAGTGGTATCTAGATATATGAGTGTTAACCCGGTTCAAAATAGTTATAGGTAGCTCTATATCTGAGCGTACATGAACTACCAGGTAATAATAGTATGACAATGATAGTATCCACCTGTCATATCTAGGACTACATGTATACTATAGAGTTAGGGATGTAGTGATGAGCTACTCATTGAGCAATACTAGTCTAAATATAGAATATAACGAGTAGCTGGCTGGATCAGTGTCTTATAATGCCATTCATGCCCATGTATATCGAGGTTAGCCAAGCGGAACTATAACAATCTCACATATATGTATAACGTATACGCCAGTAAGATAGACATTTGTCTTCAGGATAGATTCTGGGTTGAAGTATTAATTCTAGTAATAATGTCATGAAAATAGTCCTGCATTTTCCAAGACCCCAATTATGTTGGATGGTATACATTCTATATATTTTTACGAACTTAGGTTAAATAAATGATAAAACTGTTCATATATGATTGAGTTAAATGAGACGTCATGATTGCGTTGGTAGCAACATTTAGTGGTGTCGTGCTAGATTCAGCAACTTTGTTTAATATTGTCACATTCTTCTGTTGGCCCATCTGTTATTACAATTTAATCATTATTTGATATTGTTTAAATATACCTATCTTCCTGTATGGTAAAGTAAGATCTAGGTTTCTTCTGGATTTTGTACGACATTGTATCGGTCATATTTATTTAAATCATGCCAATGATGTTCTACTTGTCGGTCATTAATATTGTGTAATTATAATTAAGAGTTACATATTGGTTGTTTGTTGTCGTCTTGATAGGTGACAACTATTTATTTCTGTAATGTAACAGGATTAATATTATAATAATTATACGGAATGTTAATTTATATTGAATTATTCAGTGCAGATTATTTTGATGTGTAGATATGATTTATGTGGCTAATCATTTGTCGAAACCCCCCAAAACGTTTTTTTTTTGTTTTGTATAATCATTTAAAATCATGTTTAGTTGAAATTGGAATATGATTTGAAGTAGGGATCTGATATACAAATGGACGGCTATGTAACCAGTAGTTATATATATTGATGTTATATTTTGTGTTAAAAATCAGTACGGGTAAAGATGTTTAGTCTTTCTATACATTATGTAGTACTGTACAGTAAAACACTAAAAAGGATAAAGACTATATTAGTTACTCTGTTTAGCTGGTATGCATGAGTAATAAATAAATATTCATAAAAATAAAGCATGGATTCTATTGTTTATTCACTTTTAGAAATGTATGCGGAAGACGGCAGATAGTCCAGAAGTATATTTTGCTTCTCCGTAATGACCATAATGTGGCAGATATTGGTGACAGTTTCATTTCATATTAGCTTTCGACATTGGGACATTGGGGAACCCGAAAGAAAAAAAAAGATGGGAAAGATGGTGGCGTGGTCTGCCTATCAGAATTATAATAGGCGCACCGGCACATATTGAAATTGCATACTATTAAATGCATATTTGAAATTTCCTAAGAATACAGAAGTAATACATTTTCTAGTGTTTAGTCATTTTATTTTTTCCATCATAAACACTTAGACAATAGTTGTTTTTGTTTCAATAAGTACAAGTTCCATTAGTTCCTTGACAACATTATCACAAGAATATGAAACACAATAAGCCTTAAAGTCTTAACAAATTTAATTCTTATTAGCTCACAATCAAGCATCCTGAGGATAATATTCCTTGATTTCTTTCACAAGGTGTGGGACCTCCATCAACCATCTAGTTTAGGTGATATACAGATGTTACCTACTTAAGTAGTGGTCATTATTTAAAGAAATATTTTCTTTTTTCTTAGAGGGGTAGGGGACAAATGAGTACTACGCCCCATTGAAGCGATCATACAATGCGCTGACTAGTAGAAACGGCAAATGTCTACATACCTAGCGGAAGAGGAGCACCCGAACATCCACCCACCCTCTTATCAAATAATGAATCCTCACTTATACACGTAGCATAGACGGCGTCAAATTGGCAGCCTACACCTCTGTGTCTCCTCGGCAGGACTATTACATGCACTTACCTTTCTATATATAATATCACGAGCAATGCTTTTACATGGACCCCTCCCACACACACACACACACATAGCACGAGGACACCCCTATTCAGTATGGGTGTAACTTATCTCTCTGTCGCTGGTTACACAGCATAAACCTTTGAATTTAAGCAACTTTGCACAAAAAATAAAGTTGATAACTGGCCTTCTTTCAGCTGTTTGAAGCATCTTTAAGGCAGTGCTCATTTGTAACAGGGAGGGGAGAGGTAAATAATTTGAGCCTTTCTGGGGGGGGGGGAGCATTTTTTTCTCTCAATGAAACGTGAATATCTGCTCCAAAGTTTGTACGTCAGTTGGACCCTTTGTATGTATTGGTAGCCCAGGGCAGTGGCTTCCAAATGATATGTTATTGTGGTGGTTTGTGCAGTAATTGGGATCCAGGGGATAAAAAAAACACCCTCTTTTCTAGTCAGCCATAGAAGTCGATGGGACAGTCTATGAATGACGTCATATGGAGGGAAGGTGGGGGGGGGGGGGGTCCAGCCTCCCATACATTTCTATAGAGAAAACATGATTAAGGGGATAGGGACAGAAATGGTCAAAAAAAGCAAGACATCATTTGTGGACGGCCCCTATATATGTTAAAATACTCTCAATCATTGATCATGAACAAGGTAAGCTGCATCCCCTCAAATGGACAAGAGGCGGGTCTGGAAACGTTTGTGACCAATAGGAAAAACCTTTCTGACCAATAGGAAGCCGGCTTATAGCTGTTAAAGAGGTTAATTGGTGAAAATGGTGATGAAAAACGTAATGTACTGTTGTGAATGCCTATTTATACAATTTTCCACTCATTGTATGGAGATATTCAATCCACAATGTGCACTATAATACAATCTTACCCATGCAGGTCCACACAGGACAGTTACTTAAATCATTGGATTAAATTGATTTTTCATTGATTTAGAGGGATCACATTGCTTTAAAAGTTTGACAACAGTAAGGATATACCCGTAATAATACACACATTGTGGTAATAGAATTTAGCTGATATTGCAGCTTTAACTGGTAAACACTCGCACAGCTGAGGTTCCCTATAGTTCCTTATAGCCAGAACATCAAGCTGGAGATTGTACTCCATTCAGGCACGTGGGTTTCTCCATGACATGGCCTTCATTTAGATAAACCTAAAAACATGTGAGTAGTTGAAATCTGACAGAAATAAAGTCTTACACCTGATGCAATGGAGTGGTGGTTAAGGTGATTTAGATAGGGGTGGGATGAGACCCAACAGCCGTATCAGTCTTACCTGTGGCCATTGTTCCGAGGTGTGAGGAGGGGGAAGATAAGAGATTTACCCACAATGCAATGTTCTGAAGTCAGGGGTCAGTCAAGATGGCGGCCCCCATAGCATGAAAGGCTCTCTGGGGAAGGGGGTAATAGGGGATGGGAAAACTATGCCAGGATACTCACTTGGCTTATTATCAGTGCATGGACGGATTCTGAAGTAGTGAGATGAGTTAATTACATAAGAAAACATTAGATTAATGTCACAAGGCAAAGGTCAGTGGAAATGTAGTCAAATTTACCGGAGAAAAGGAAAGAAATTCACGTCTTTGTAAGCTAAGATGGGGCTTGTGGGAGACATCACTCCCGGTGGATAGGATGGGAGTTTGTCTTTCCATAGTAGCAGTGAGGGGTTAACATGAAAATAGGAATATGTAACATTTGGTTAATAGGAATATGTAACATTGTAAGAGGGGAACTATTGTAGGCACATTGTAGGCAGAACATAAATTATCATCGATATTTCACCAAGAATGCGACCATGCACTCCATTGAACAATGATCCCTTTCAGACTTCCTTTTCTTGTGGCATCGACTCCCGGTTTGGTTGTAGATGGTGTTCTGTCTAGTTTGGCCCTATCTGGGAGGCCTGGGTGGCCGAGGCCTCCATGTCCCTGATCTGACCACCGTGCATCCTGCCACAAGTCACAGCCTGGTGGGAAAGAAAATGTAGACTCTTAGACACGCGGGATACCAATCTTATAGATTGGGAGAAATGGCTGTATTTATAACCATTTCAATGGCTGTCACCCGCGCACATCTTTCTACACTGTGTCGATGCAAGGCTTCAAAAGGATCCCTACTACAATGTACATGTATAGAGCTGACTTTTTATGACTTTAACCTTTTTCATGTTTCTACAAAATTGTGTGTCTATACCTAATACATCTGGCTATAGTTTAAAACTAAATGTAAACTAAATTATTTCATGAAGTTTAAGTCTGACATTAATGTTGATGTTACGATGATTAATATGTAGCAGAATCATCAATCCCACAAATATTTAAGTCAATATAGCTGTTGCCATTTCGAGTCCCCCATAGAGACTACACTGAGGCCGAAGCCTTACGATGTATCATTTTCAGAATAGTGGAGATCATGTAGTTCGGTGTGTTTTAAACTTACAGACTGTGCGGCTTTCTTGAACTTGTCGTTGAATATGTAGTAGAGGATGGGATTGGATATGGTGGATAGCGCCACAGCCGTCTGTTTGATGGTGTGGGGCAGCGAGCTAGAGTTGGACGAGTCATCTGTCCCGGTTACCTCCTGGTAGAGCCAGAGAATTACATTGAATCAACTTGCTTTAAACGCCAAAAACTCTTGTACACTCTTGTCCAGCACTCTTGTACATGTGAAAACGTGGCCGCATCATTCGTTGATGAAACAGGGCAAAGTTAGGAAAAAGGTGAAATGGATATAGTGTTTATCAGAAAGATTAGCGACATAATTTGATCTGGTCTTCTGACTCACCTCATTCTTCCTGGGGATATATATATACTCTAATAAAGTAATATTGGACGCGGCGGGGTTACAGTTAGTAGTGGTAAGAGCTTCGTGGGATGTGGCCCCAGCCCCCACTCGTGAAATATAACAGAGATGGTTTCAATGGGCGTTGGCATTTGTCTATATATCTTATTATAATTGTATCGATATAAAAAGGAAAAACACTATTACAGAGCTTCTCCTAGATACCTTTCACAGTTCAGTGAAAAGAGTTCATATCAGATTCTGCTCAACATACACGAGGCAGTGTTAGGCCTGATGGCACGAGGGAGGACATGTAGGGTTACACACTAATTGAAAGCCATGATAATAGAACACACACAAATGTATCCTACTTACCTCCATGGTGAATAGTACGAAGTACGGCGCCCAGAGGATGGCAAATACGCCCGTGACGATACCAAGCATTTTGACCACCTTTACCTTGCCCTTGGACACGGCACCAGCGGATCCACTGGCCTCTGTAGCCTTAGCCACCTGTTGGACACACACAGCGTGGGTTATTTACATAGCCTTGGTAGCTTTAGCCACCTGTTGGGCACACACAGCGTGGGTTATTTACATAGCCTTGGTAGCCTTAGCCGCCTGTTGGGCACACACAGCGTGGGTTATGTACATAGCCTTGGTAGCCTTAGCCACCTGTTAGACACACACAGCGTGGGTTATGTACATAGCCTTGGTAGCCTTAGCCGCCTGTTGGACACACACAGCGTGGGTTATGTACATAGCCTTGGTAGCCTTAGCCGCCTGTTGGGCACACACAGAGTGGGTTATGCACATAGCCTCTGTAGCCTTAGCCACCTGTTAGACACACACAGCGTGGGTTGTGCAGATAGCCTCTGTAGCCTTAACCACCTGTTGGACACACACAGCGTGGGTTATGTACATAGCCTTGGTAGTCTTAGCCACCTGTTAGACACACACAGCGTGGGTTATGCACATAGCCTTGGTAGCCTTAGCCGCCTGTAATTATTCACAGAAGTGTCTCACAAAGAAAGTCTTACATAGAAGTCTATGGGAAGAAGAAAGTCTTGTCAAGGTCTAAAGAAAGTTCTGTTAGAATCAAGGCCATCTCCCCCATGTAATCCCATAGGATCCTATAGCATATATGCTATTCTCAGATGCCGATTTCAATAAAGATAATACTTTTTAAATTGCGAATATCACTTACATTTATTGCGTATACATTACAATCTTTCTTGTATCTGCAGGCATTGAATCAATGTCAATTAAGCTTTTGGAGGGATGAGCTAATCTAAGAGAAGGTTCTAATCCAAGGGATAGGTAACTTGAGGGGTAGGTAGGCTGAGGGATAGGCAGTGTGCAGGATAGGTAGAGTGATACACAGAAAGAATGTCTGTCAGATTGAGGGATAGGCCAATTTTGAATGGGTAGATTGAGGTGCTGATATTGATTGACAGGTTTATATATAGATAATGTTCCAAACATTTTCAACATTATTTTGTACATTTTCTGAATACTTTGCATCATCAAACATCATTTTTGAGTAGATTTGGTCAGTTTTTGAGAATCAAGACCACAAAATTTGGATTCAGCAGGGTTTTTTTTCTTGTCCAGCAAACCCCTTCTTTTCATTTGGTATCACCCTAAAAAAGACTCAAAAGAACCACATAAAAACCCATGTTCTCCATAGTTTTCAATACTGAGCACACAAGGTCGCCCACTTTCATGGGGGGGGGGGGGGGGGGGCTATAACATGGGAATCTACCGAGTCGGACATCCTACCCTATATAATCCTTGGCTACTCTCTGTACTGAACCAATTAGTACTGATGTATCGGTGGTTCCTCGGACTAGGCCCTACTCTGGATATTAGCGTATATTATCTTGTAAGTAGTATATACAGAGTAGGCCCCCGTGCAGGTGCAACCTTCACCTATAACACTTCAAAGGGATCCAGATCTCATACCCCCTGTACTTTAGCCCCATTCAGCGATATTGCCCCCTGGTCTCCTGGTACTTAGGCTTTAGGAGAATCTCTTACCAACAAGGGTTCTGAGAGGAAGTAATACGATTAAGTTGAAGGTGAAGAGAGCAGTCGGTGCCCTATGGATATGCCTATAAGGGGCAGGGGTCATCTCTTGTGGCGAGAGGTGGATCACTTGTGATATCTAGTGATACAAAACATGAACTACAACATGTGCCAGATCAACAGGTACTGCAGAGCTAGTCTGCCCTGTTCCCAGTGCGTGTCACAGATTATGATATGCATGAAGGGGCGAACTGAAAAAGGTGCCTTGGCAAATAGCATATGAAGTGTTTGGATGCAAAACGACATAAGCGCCATTTTAAAAATGGGGGCAAAAATCTGACAAAATCATAGATTAGGGATAGTGAAATATAATTCTCAATCTACTTAGTACGCACTCTGTTACCAAAGTACAATAATTGACCACAGGGTGTCTTTACAAAAAGCACTATATGCTTCAATTCTGGGATGGAGATATGTCGTTTTGCATCCAAACTCTTCATATGCTATAGTATCTCCTGTAGTCTTAAAATGCATATCGCCTGTATACTTAGGCATAATTATCTCTCGCATATTTGTGTTATCAGTTTTGCATATCTCACATAGTCTTAAAGTGCCAACTTACCAACAATAATATCAAAACGTAGCGGAAATGCATTTATCATAGCTTAAGACTATGTGAGATAAGCTGTGGGGCAAGGGATGATGGCACAGCCGAGGTTGAAAATTCAATTAACGCAAGATATGATTATTAAGGCTGTACAGGATATATATTATCATGTCCATTCAGACCTTATAATATGCCCAACTTACCTGCCAGAGGAAGCGTCCTATATTGGTGTAGTTGATGCAGATGAGCAGGACGGGCAGTATGTAAATGGTGATGACGAAGATGGTGGCGTAGATTGTCTCAAAGTTGGCGGCTATGCCGTGGGAGCCACAGGAGACGTAGGTGGCGGGCGGACCGTGGGTGTAGCCTTCTTCATAGGACGAGGTGGCCTTCTCATAGCCAGCAGCAGGAGCCGCCTCTGCAGACTCCTCCTCACTACTCCCAGCTCCTACTACCTACAGGAAAAGACAGGAGATTTGTAACTGCGTATTAATTACCCTCCCAGTGGAAACAGAACACTGAATCAATGGACCCCTTGAATCAACATTGACAACTGGTTACCAATGTTGATTTAACATTAATTCCCCGGATTAATTCACTGTTAATCTGAATGTTGTGCCCATCATGCACTGCCTGACTTTCAGGTGAGAGTGGTTTTAGCGACAATGACGCTGACTTTTCTGAGTGTATAGATACAATCCCGAAGGGTCGAGATGAGTCCAGATGATACACCATGAAGTTTCTCACAGGGGCTGCATTGGTGCATCAATTAATTGAAGACGCCAAACATACATAGGCTTATTCTCCGAAGGAAATGGACAGTTTCTTCCTATGACCGGAATTAATTATTGCACACCAGGTAAAACGTAGTTCAACACCCCCTCCCCAATTTCCGCTAAAAGATGGGTTAGGACCTCATTTAGGTTCTATTTCCCCTCACCTATTCTGACATGGTTTCTCTATATTTTATACATTTGTAAGTAACAGCAGGATTTAAAAGTTGTCCAGTTAGTGAATAATTTGTCTAGCTAGTGACTATACACATTTGTATAGCCACTTCAGGTCATTCAATGACCATGAATCTGAGATGATATACCGGTGAAAGTCTATCGCATTAAGAAAGAGAATAAGTTGATTATGATCTACAGAATCACATACACTAAAGGAAGGGATTTACGTGTGCAATATTAAGACCTTATTTTACAAATTAGGCCACCTACATATATACTAGTGCCTTCGCATGCCGCACATTTTATCGCCTTTTTGTCCAGGAACTAGATTGCTTCACAGCAAATGGAAAGTGTCACGGAAGCTATTTTTCTTGGGAGAACGTCTTCATGCCTCTTAAGTACAGACGGAGCTAAGCGGCACTCTAGGCTTAAACCCGCAGATCTTACTGCACGTCCAGTAGCAGTCACAGTGCAGTCGGGACAGGTACTCATCCCTATATATAGGGCCGGATATAGGGGCGCTGGGGGTTCAAATAGAGGGGTTGATCCTTTCTTTTTTTACCTTCATGCCGATAGAGTACTCATACAACTGAGGGGCTGAGGCGCCAAAGGCCAGCACCCAGATGAAGACCAGGGTGGAGACCAGTCCCGTGGTGCCCAGCTTCCGGTGGTGGACGATGGACAGGTAGCGGTCAAACGACACGGCCACCATGGTGAGGATGGACGACGAGATGGTGAAGTTGGGGATAAACATCTCCATTTTACATGCCGCTACTCCTGCAGTAACAAAAAGGAACATATACTTTTAAGTCGGGGTGCGGGTTATAAGCGAGATGCGGGTTATACATGGGAATTATAATGGTCTATATATAAATAAATAAATAAATAAATAAATATATATATATATTATAAATAAATAAATATATATATATATATATATATATATATATATGTATAATATATATATATATATATATATATATATATATATATATATATATATATATGTATATATATATATATATATATATATATATATATATAATATATATATAATATATATATAATATGTATGTATATAGATATTTAGATATATATATATATATATATATATATATATATATATATATATATATATGTGTGTGTGTGTGTGTGTATGTGTGTGGGCATTACGATCCTGTTTTTGTATGCGGGAAGGACACGCCACCCTCACGTGGAAGCACCTGTGGTGTGGTGTCGCCACACCGTTACCCGGTGGTGTGGTTCAGACACAGTACGACGGCATCTGTCTACTGTTCCCTACTGCCGCTGGACTTACGATGGCACCATAGGCGGCAGGCATATAATATATAAGGGAGAGTGCAAGGCTTTTTCCTCAGTTTATCCCAGGACGAGCTCTCGCCCCTTTGCTAGGGTACCTACCCCCTCTGAACCGTTTGAACCAGCCTACTGAGGGGGGCTGTGAGACCTTGTAGACCCTTTGAGGCCCTGTTCGCATATACCTTGATTCGGATGACCACATAGTTCGCACATTTGTAAAACCCATTCAAGAGAATCGAATAAAAGACCTGTAACGCCATAATATATTGGAGCATATGGAATTTCCAATGCCCTACTAGCATACATATTATGATTTAGTACATGATTATAATTGATATTTTCACTGCATATCTGCCACCTGAGTGATGATTTTTTTCACACCTGTTGCTGCCATACTTCCAGTTGAATATGAGACATTTGCATATGGGCCCAGGTGGCAGAACGGCCAGCCGAACCTGGTGTAAAACATGTACTACAACACATTTTTGCCCAAATAAACCCTTTAAAAAAAACAGCGAGTGTGAGAGCGCCCAGAGACAGAGAATGAGAACCGAGTTGCTATAAATGCATGGCTCTTGATTGAGGTTGGGGGCGGGGGGGATGCCCCGTGTTGATCGTAAGAAATGCAAACGTCAGCCTGTCAACCTTAGAAGTGCCGATGTCGCCATGTCGATCATAAGAGATTCCCATCTCCATGTCACTAAATACATGTCGCTGTCGCCATGTCGATGGTACAGGTCTAGACCCATGTGTAGGGCCTAGATGTTCGTTAGTCATGTTTAGAAGACATGAACAAAATAGCAAAATATTCATTTGTATACGTCATTGTATACGTCTTTAGAACGTAAATAAACCTTTAAAAGCGTTTATAAAAATCCGTAGCTTTTTACCTTTTGTAAAGAAAATACTTGGGATGCCTTCTGAGGTATACGTTGTCATGGTATTGCTTGGTGAACAACGTAATTCACAATCTCAATCGCCTAAGCAACAGCCTGACGTCAGGGCATAGCTTTTTAATGAGGTATTTTGATAATTTCAAATGATTTCTTGATATTTATATGACACCGTGACAAACTGCTTGTCAATGTTGGGATTCGCGTGTCACTTCTTATTATCAATATGCCGAATAGGCTCCGTACCTGGAAATATTGAGCCAGTTAAGCTAGGCAGTTCTGAGAATGCCCCGTGATTTTTCTAGCAGGTAAAAGAGATGAACTGCGTTGCCCACATAGGTTTGACTTGCAGATCTAAGCAATCTTGAAAATTCAAGTACTGTCGATACCAAACCCAACTCATTTCATCCTGGACACATCCAAACGTACATACATGTGTATGTCAATTGAAGACGAGCGTCATGGAGATTTTATCTAAATGGTTCTTTCCAACTGACTGAACAGGACACCTTTTTCTAGAACTGATGAGTACCTCGGTCTGCCAGCCGTTGTGATCGCTATGATCAAAATTATATCAAAATGCATAATTGTTACTCAGCTTGTAGAAAAGACACAGGAATACCCTAAACGGTTCTAGCTAGAAAATACTCCCTGACATCATTATGGTGACATGTTGACGATTTTCATCTTTCTCAGGGTGAGGGGGCTAAAATGGACAATCTTGAATAATGGTTGGACTTTAAATTAGTTAAAATTCAGCCCATGTTACCCCCTCTACACAAGTTATTTTAGAACTGTTCTGACTATTTCTGTATCATTTCTGCAAGGTAAGAAATAATTACGCATACATGTGAAAGTCATCGTGATCTGTGTGGTCACAATGACTGTCAAGATGGAAACCAATCAATTCCAGTCAAACTTGCAGATAGGACACATTCTACTTCACATTCACAGGACCTGCTTTCTAATGATATAGGTTTAGGTGAATCAGGCTAGAATAACTGATACAGCATAGGCGAGGTAATCAAGCTGGCATTGGGTGTATGTCTTTTTTTTCAATCAAGGCATATCTAAATGTGTGCCTGTAATCTCATGCATGGGTGTGAAGTTAGTAAAAAAAGAAACACTACCTACCTCCAACAAAGTTTCGGTTCCCACTTGCCACATGTATGCCTTGTGCCAGCTTGATGGGAATGGCTATACCACCCAGCAGCAGGTCACTCACCGCCATGTTGCCCATGAAGATCTCAGTTACCCCTCTGAAGTTCTTGTTCAGTGCTATCACCAGCAGCACCACACAGTTAGCTAACACAGCTAGACCGCAGATCACCAGCAGCACGTAGATGATGGTGGTGGTCTCCAGCCCCTCCAGTACGTTAGTCATGGTGGTGGCTGTAGTTTGAGCTGCTCTACAACGATGACCAGACTGAGCTGCTCTGCACGATGAGCAGCTGTGAGGAGGGAGTTTATCATATGAGTGGAGACCCACCTCACACCTGGTGGTCACCAAATGAAACACGTGGAGGAAGCCTGCACTGCATGCTAAATTACTACTTAACATGTTCCTATAGCATAAACCCATGTGCTGGAAATATGTCATTAAAAAGAGATGGGGAAATTAAGAACAGTGGATTTTGAAAACAGTTATTTCAGCAAAATATCCGCCACTGTTGCCCCAATATCGACAATGTATGGCCTACTATGATGTCAAGCAATTTACAAGGATTTTCATTATAATTACGTCTTCAAGGAGGGTTTATAAAATGAATATAAAGCTATCGTTGCGTATCATGGAGCCATTTTTATTGACACCTATAGGCTAGATGTAGTACCTTGCCCGCGCGTGACTCGATGTACTACATGTATAGGGTTTGTAAGTAAGGATATAATTATGGTAGGTTGTGTAAATCGGAGGAAAGAAGCTCAGTAGATGCGTGCAGCATGTTACTTCTTAAGGAGAAAGAGTGCACGTACGCAAGGTACATTTAAGAGGCCTTAGGTATACATCCACCTGTATCCATAATTAATTGGCTACCTGAGCATGAACGAAACCTGAGCTTAGGTAAATGCATAATGACTATTAGTGTCATTCATTTTGGAGTGAAGAAGTTGAAGTTACATGCCACATTAAGGGATCTGGATGGGGGGGGGGGGGCAATTTCTCTGCTGTCGATTTTGATAAATGCCCATTTCGCATGTCAATTTTAAGAAATACGCATGTCTCCGTGTCACTATCTTTTTTTCCCCTGTCATTTGTCACTAAGCCCCATGCCGCTTGTCAATTTTAAGAAACAGCCATGTCATCCTGTCGGTTTTAGGGATTGACTCTCATGCATTAGTTAAAACTACAACATAATAGCAATACAATACACCTTATGTATCCAAAGAACAATTCAAGTAAAGGGACCATGATACATACATGTGGGCAGCCAAGCAGAAAGGACCATCCGAGGGGGATTAGTTCCAATTTTAGCCACTAGGGGCCCCCACCATTGCCTAAAATGTAATAAAAAGGCAAAAAATGGCTCTGGGGTACTTTTTTCTGAATATGTGTGGGCACTGTCCAATCTTAAATGCTAATAAGCTCTACTTTTCTTTGTTATATAGATAAACATATCTAATTAGAATAATTATTATAATGCTAATTACCAAATATGCAAACTTTTTCAAACATTTGGTCACAGCTTTTGATCTTTAAATGGTATTTACATTTTGTTTTCAGCATAGAAATCCTTATATGGCCTGTTATCAACTGGTTTTCTTTTAAATTCAATTAAGAATGAAAATCATGATTTCATGGCAACGAACATGTACAACAACATTTATTTAGGCCCCAAAAGATTCTTTTTACATTCCAAATATGGAAGGTTTTCACCAGAGATGGAATATTCTAAAGTGGCTCATCGTATTCTACATAAAAAAAAGTAGTACAAATTAATTTTTATAATATTGTAGGGGCAATAATTATACGAGGTGGGAATGGCATAGCTTCATCCCAGTAAACACAACGACGTTGGTCAGACGTAAATCTATGTTGAATTTTGGTCTGAACTACGTAATTTTAGTAGGTTTATCAACGTCAAAACGTTAAGGTTTATTTACCAATCTCAAACCTGCAGGTCTGATTTACGTAGCTCCTGAAGACTTAAATCTATCTTTAACACATTACATACAATTCTACATAGTGGGACTCAGACAAAGACTTGTAATATATTGCAGACAAATTTACATTTAGAAACAACATTCATACAACCCTAGTAGCAAGCCCGCACGGGGCCAAATTGGTTTTAGCTCGGATTGGCTGTTTGAAGTCGGGCAAAACTGAGCTGGGTTTCATGTTGGGCAGATGGCTGGGCTGAAGTGTGGCCCCGATCGGGCTGCCCATTTTGGGCTCAGATCAGTTTCAAAGCGGGCTGCTCGATTTGGGTTCATGTTGGCTACCCGCTTTGGGTTCATGTTGGCCAGATGACAGGAAACCCGTCCAAAACCCGTTCTGAGCCCAAATCGGGCAGCCCACTTGGGGCCACACCAAAACCCAGTGCCCTAAACCAACGGGTGCCCGTCGGTTAGCCCACTCCGGGCCGATGAGGGCTGAGGTTGGGTTTGGACAGGGCAACTGGTCTAATAGTTCTGATGATTGACACCAGATGTCACTACTATACAATATCTAGAGATTTCCAACAAAGCCAGATGAAATTGACATTATATAATAATACAATAAAATGTTAAAGTGATGTAGAATAGGAAACAATAAATAGATGTTCTCACAGTTTGGAAATAGGATAGAATATATATTTGAATGATGAAAAGGAGGTTCTCTAAGCGGCTATCCAGTGTAAACACTATTTCTGTGGCATTACAATCTTAATGCCCCATGTAGGTATGAACTATGGCTTTGAAGGCCAATGTGCACCATAGACACTTGTCTATGCTGCATGTGGCTCAAACCTGATAATAATAGGCCTGCTTGATACTTCCATTATTGGGTAGGAAGAGTATGATTATGCCTTGGGTTGATTAGCAGGACCTAGGATATCTGGTTCAACAAATACAAGAAATCATTGGAGAATGATTGAATAGATTCTAAAAACCCATAATTATCCGATCTTAGCCCGCTTTCAACCCGTCCAAAAACCAATCTGAACCCACTTTCAGCCCGTCCAAAAACCAATCTGAGCCCAAAGTGGGAAGCCCTTTCAAAAACTGATCTGAGCCCAAAGTGGGCTTCCCGTCCAAAACCCGATCTGCGCCCAACATGGGAAGCCCGCACGGGGCCAGACCAAAGCCCAGTGCCCTAAACCGACGGGAGCCTGTCGGTTAGCCCACTCCGGGCCAGACTTGCAAACACAGTCTGGCCCCGTCCGGGGCCACAGTGTGTTTGCTACTAGGGAAAGTAACTACTATAATTTTCAATCTCATCTCTTTCTACATAGTATATTTTTGTAGTTCAATTGAACAGCCTGACAGTATAGATCTGTTGAATAGTTTTGGCTGCAGAGAGGCTTTGTATTTCTTCCATTACCACCAATGTGGTGTCCTCACAGTAAAGTGCTTCAAAGCACCTATTCATGCACAATACTTTAATCACCTGTCCTTTATATATAAATATTCTATTGAATACAGTTTATTTGCATGATATTGAATTCATAATTAATGAGAATTTACTGCTTGAATGTGGTAGATTTGTTAAAGAGCTGTAATATTCTCTCCATAATTGATAGTGCTGCCACCTAGTGTGACATGGAAAAGTCATCTAGCCAGTTGAAGTTGAAAAGTTACGTCTTTTAACGTAGATCAACATAGAATTTTTACGTCTGAATGAGGTAGATCAACGTAAATCAGACGTCTACATCTGTTGAACGTAAATAAACCTTAACGTTTCGACGTCTACAAACCTTCCAAAATTACCAATCTCAAACCTTTTGGTTGGACATCTACCTAGAGAAACATCTGAGCTACGTTGGAACTACGTAGGGTGTTTATTGGGATGTTAGGTGGCAACACCTGGCGTCCTATGCCATGTCCCCTGAACGATTACCCGGTTGTGAGTTCAAGCGGGGCACTCCAGATGGCGCACCGGTGGAGTGCCACGTCGACACTGCTTGGTCCGCAACCCGGGTATATAAGAGGCCGCAATTGGCCATATCGAGGAGTTCATCCACGGACGAGCTCAGACCCACACCCTTCGATACTTCTGAGACCGGGGCCCCTACACCCCTCCTGCCTCTGGCCCTTCCACCAGCCCTTGCTGGGACAAGACCAGTTCGACCAGCTCTGCTGACTTCGAACCAGCGAGAACGCTGCTTGTATACTTCAAACCTTGTCTATAATTAACCTGTACATTGTTGAACCCTATCCCAGTGGGCACGGAACATTGAATCAACATTGATAAATGGTTGTCAATGTTGATTCAATGTTGGATCAACGTGGATTTAACGTTGGACAGAATTTTGTGCCCACTGGGATTGTCGAGGCCGTGTTCGTATGAGAACCAAAGGGTTGAGACCTGAATAAAACCTGTTGCATTCAAACCGAATTTGAAACCTGTGTTTGTTTCATACTTTCACAACCCCTACAATAAATTGGCCATTTTTGGCCATATAGAGCCCCCTGTTGGCCTAAACTGGCACTTACAATCGCGCACGGAGGTCCCTTTCTCCTCGACGGCCCATTTTATTAGGGGATCTGATGTATAAGACAAAGGTCTTTGTCCTAGTTCCTAATAGGATATCCACTGATCCATACCTACATACATTTTTGTAATCATATTCCTTTATGGACAGTTTATTTTCCTATTGATGTGTTCCTACATAGGCATCCTTTCTGTAAAGCTATTACACATATACAGAGTGTCTCTGTACCTTGGTGACATTAATAACGGAGAGATAGGGATTGTCTATTCATCAGGGGCAAAGACATGCACTTGACAGAAGTTTTGGATGTTTTATATACACTTTGATGATCACCATCAGGGGTCTGATAAGACCATAAGATTCACACTAATATACACACATAGGAAAGAAACAGCATCAAAAGGGAGTCCAGGTTGCCTCCAGAATGGGGAGTCATTTTTGAGGCAACCTAGACTCCCTTTTGACGTTTCTTTTCTTTGTGCACGTTGACTGATCTTCCACAATATATCAATCTTACAAAGGTTGTTCAGCTAAGATAGATGACCGCAAATTATAAGTGAACCTACCCTCAATCATAGTGGGTCCACATCTGCCATCTTTTGACTTCATTGATCATGGTGCACCCAGGAAAAATAATAACTGTTGAATGAATGTTTATTAACATCAATGATACAGCTTGCCAACGTTCATCAATAATTATTATTCAATTATATTTGATTTTCTGTTTACTTGAGAAGTTAAAAAGGCACTTCTGAAGATCCACTGGGCTGTCTGAGTCAATAATCCTGTTTTAGTAGAGAACAGTTTAATGGCACACACAATTTGAAAATATGAAAGATATTGCTGACACTATAACCAAAGAGCAAGTAACCTTCCATTACATACCAAATAATGCTCCTACTTCTCCATCAGCTGGAACTCCATTACGCAATTCTCTTATTGTGTCAGATTTAGTGAGAATAGATGTAATCTTAAGCACTAATTAAGCAGCTAAGCAGCCACCCAGTGATGGATAACAGGGCATTACTTGTTTATACAAATTGGTATGGTCTGTCTACTGGCCAGGATTTAAATTTATGACCTCATTCAAGCAAGCCCCCTTAGTTCGGTTTATAAAGAGATTAGGATCAACAATATAGTAGGAACGTGCTTTTTTTAGCAAATGTGATTTTTCCCGTCATATTTCATAGTTATCATTGGATACGGTGCATTTATATATCAGTTTTAGTTTGAAGTAACAACACATGTTTGAGATCCGATTCTCACAAAACTGCCGGAAATCTTAGCTCTTAAGATATATATCTCATTTTAAAGATCTTGATGAAATTGTCAACTCCCCCCCTCAGCACCCCTTTTCACGTGCCTGGTCACATGTTTTTTTTTAGCTTGTGCCCAAAATCGTAAATTATGAATGCTCGTTTCAATACAAAGGGCTGTGCTGTGAGTTCACAATCTCATGAACATTGAGATAGGGGTCACATTATTTTACTTATCTATTGATAGGTTGTGAAATTCAAAGGTTAAGAGCGATTAACCGACCCATGTAGCATCTATATAAGTATAGAAGAAATGTGACAGGTTATAATACCAACCATACACCTTGTGCACCTTAAGCATTCACCTGTAGGTACCTCTATTAACTGCCTGACTCAAACTCTACCTGGATTTTAAGGTATAAGTGATTCTTCAGCAACTGAATGATTAGTATCATGTCATTCATGTAGCGGACATTCATAAAGGTAGGCAAATAGATGTTTCAATCGTTGTCAAATTTCATCTACAGGAGTAATGTAACTAAATATACATGACAGGTACAGTTCACATATACAGAACGTGCTAGTGCCAGAGTTACAAATACGTGCAGATTAGATTATGACTGGTGTATTAGGTTCAAGCCTGAGGTAGAAGAGGGTATTGGAATCTGTACAACACATTTTTTGAACGCTGTATTATGTGTATCGAGGTGATAGTAAATAAGAATCACTATCAATATTATATATTACTGCACATGGGCAACCATGGGGCCTCCAGGCAAAATATTATTTTGTACCGTGCCAGTATGACAGCGTTCATTTCACTTTTGTGTCAAACCTAGTGCCTTCCCACCAGTGCAGGAGGAGGTCGGGTCAGATTGCCTATGTATATAATGTTTGCATCAGGACATCATCTCAGGAGGTGTTGCCCTTGATGCATCTCTCCCTCACAAGTAAGGGCTCATATGAGAGTTGAAAGCTTCCACTACCACAGAATGCTCAGGTCTGGTTTGGATGATCTCTGTCATCACGCTAAGTGCTCTACTCAGTGTTATCATTCCAGATTCCCCTAAGCATAGATTTGTGTCAGTTGACCGTGCCCTTGGCTTTACTTCTAGAGTACAGGTCATTTGGTCGATAGCCATGATACCAGAACGTTGTGATTCTGGTACTACTTCTGCCTGATCCTCCTCCCTAGTAGGCATTCTCTTTCATTTGAACGATATAATAATTACATCAATGTATTGATATAAGTGCATTCCTGATTCTCCAAGAATTGTCCTCATTCACTCCTGTGGGCCACCTGGGCCTATAGCAGTATAGGAAGGATACCGTTTCTCTACGGATTCTTAGTGTGACAAAACATTACATTATGTTAAAAACGTTATTTTGGCGTAGAATAACGTATTTTTGTTAACTGGGACGTATACCTTCACCACAGGCTTAAACTGAGTAGCACGCCTATGCTTGGAGTAGATGACTGTATATGTGTATATAGTCATCTATTCCCAGTATAGCCAGGTTGTTCAGTTTAAGCCTGTGACCTTCACGGACGGGACTGGGTCTGAGTGGGTGAGTGCCTCCCTGTAGTCAGAACGTTATTTTACGTCTAAATAACGTTTTAAAACGTTGTATGACGTTATGCCGTAGTAAGGAGCCTTAGAAAAAAGTTATATAACATTATGAAATATTGACTAACTGGGAAGTGGATCATCTAGATGTGGCATCATTAAACTAAATAATTTTCAGTTACTCAAGAAGGGGGGACTGATGACGGCACCCGTGGACGTAGCCTCGCACCAGGAGGCGGGGGTCGCTGGGACCTGATAATTAAAATACTGTACCTACTTTATTTTATATATGAGATCTGCCATATGCCTTTATGACAATTAG
Source organism: Harmothoe impar (assembly GCA_947462335.1). Classification (NCBI taxonomy): domain Eukaryota; kingdom Metazoa; phylum Annelida; class Polychaeta; order Phyllodocida; family Polynoidae; genus Harmothoe; species Harmothoe impar. Next base: position 44,017,231 of record OX381712.1, on the reverse strand, counting down.
CAGGCCCTATTGATCCTTCTAGGCTAGCCATAGTTATCTTCTTGTAAGGACCATAAAAACCGTTTATCTCATTGATGTCAACTTTATAGCCTGCACACACAGGCTACATAGATCCCCTGTACCTTGATGACCTTACTGACAGAGGGGGTTTGTCTCTTTATCACAAGTATTGACATAAACCAGATTAAAACCGTGGATGCTACGTACACACACCTCTAACATCAGTTACACATCAGGACCTTCATAAGACCTTGTTAGTGACACTTTTATCATAGAAGCGATGAACCTTAGGTCTCTTATGAGGGTTATAAACTCAAACCATAGGCCTATTACTTTTAATGAAACCAATGTATGTATGTACGTTCCTTTAGGAATAGTCCTATAATTATATGTACCAAGGTATGATATATATACTGCTCAACTGATTAAACAACTTATTGTCATGGTTGCGAGATATGTTATTGTGGTATTGTCATTGGTAGTGTATGCCGATTCCATATCTAACAGGTTTGATTTTTGTAAGTCTGAATTGTGCAAACTCTAGACCTATGTCTCATAACATAATAAAACTGTATACATAATACATGTGATGTAAACTTATAAACGAACCATGGCACTTTATCTGATCATCTCCCTACTATATGGGGTAGCTAGGAGTACCAGGGTATACGATCGGATCGTGGGAATCGCCCAAAAATCATGTAATGGCCCCAGCTTTAGTTAAGTCGCTCATAATGTTCTGGTCAGGTCATGTAGTGGGTCGACCATATCATGAGCCGCCTTCATTGACAACGGTGCTTGTGCCCCTATCAAAGTAAGAAGAGATAAGAATGGGAATGAACTGCAGGTCTATATTTTGATCCCTTGTATTATATAGGACATAAAGTAGGACGGTGTGAACATGCTGTACACCTTGGTAAACTATATATAGGTCAGGCACAAACTGTATATTGTTGGATGACAACATAGGCTCAGAATCAGTTCTGAACTCTACTGAAGGGTTGGGTGGAAACTGTACTCAGTTAGTAGGTCCATATATTGTGAGGATCTATTTGAGAACATCTCTTTTCAAAATCGTTGATAGGAAATTCAAATTATCAAATTGATTGACTAAATCAGCGTTTGTATCAAGTCCTTGACATAGCAATGACATTAATTTAGTTTTCCTTTTATGAATCATCTATCTCAGCATAATAAGTCAAGATGGCGGGAAAAGATGAACCTAACGAGCTGACCCTGCAGCTACCCATCAGCCTGCTGAGGAAATCAACAGGGTTTGGACTAGATATGGGTAAGCACAAATGGTCTTTGCAATCTTTCTTCTCTCTAATTTCTCACATTAACGACTACTTTTAGTCTACCTCATATATAGTCTAGAATATGATAAAAGTGGGTCACTGTTAATGTGTAGTCAATGTAAGCTTTACCTTTGTTGTTCTGCATATATCTATATATATCTGTCTATTTTCAAGTGTGTACAAAGTATAAAAAAGAGTCATTATATTTCCATTAACAGGTGGCTCGGTGCTTAAGATGGCTTATTTGGACAAGAAGGAATGGGATGGAAAAGATTTGAACACATGTGTAAGTGAAATTATAATTGATTTATATTGATTATCATGGAAAAATAGCTTTGTATGGTTTTCCAATGGCTAAATGAAACTGTTTTGATTCCCAATGAATCAGGAAAGAATGACCACTGATGGTTCTCTTATGTTTATCAGACAAAGCTATATGGTGAAGACATGTTATTATGAATGGCTTGTTCAGATTTCTGCAGAAGAAGATCTGTGTAATGCATTCAACACTATGGAGAATTAACAATAAGGAAGGTATACAGGGAGAGGAGGTGAGTTGAGGTTGGGGAAGGGGTAATTAGCAGACATGATGGCATACTTGTTGCCTGCTGGGTGAAGGGGCGGGTGGGAGAGGGAGGAGTGTTTCCCAGTGGGCACAAAATTCAGTTCAACGTTAAATCAACATTGAATCAACATTGAATCAACAATAACAACCATCTATCAACATTGATTCAATGTTCTGTGCCCACTGGGTTTGAGGCTTTGGCTTGCCATGAATGGCCGAGTGGGTATTGACAGGTACATGGGCAGGTGACAGTAAGACCGAAGATGTTCCACAGGTAAGGTTAGCCAATTAGGTAGTGCATGCAGATCATATTATGTTAAAATCAAGTATCCTGTATCACAGCTGCATCTGGACCCTGATGTTGATTACCTGAGCGTTCAGTAAGGTATGCCGTTATACTGTTGCTTCTACATAAATATTTGTATGGAGAGGCACATGACACCATTGCAGCTGGGTCTAGAGTTTCAGCGGTAATTAGCCTGTAGACATGTTGCAGAGTAGGAGCAAATGTACCGTATAGTGGCACAGCCAATTTTGAAAAATAGTGCATCTCCTATAGTACAACACTGAAATTGCATTGTTCCTTTGCAATTGATGAGTAGAGAAAAACAGTTTTGGGTGTAGCACCAAGTTTATTTTACCATTAAATTCCCTTGATTCGTTTCTCCCGTATAGGGTCAGATAGAAGTAACGTAGCAGTGCTGTATTTATTAATGGTGACCCTGCTGGGTTGCATGAATGCAACACTGGTGAATATGGCTCCAAGGCTGTATTCATATGTTCTGATGAGACGAGCATAGCATATTGATCAACGATCTTTGGTTTAGTGGTATAGATGTAATCTGGACATAGCTTTCTTGCTAACCAACTGTAATGGATGTTGCCAAGTAAACATTTGTCTTGGCACCAAATGACTAGCACCATAAGGGCCGGGCATTAAGATCAATTTAGGAACAACAGGTATTATTCAAATGTTTTTGAAATGCAGTTAGGAACCAGATTGACCTGTACATTGCAAGGTAAATTAGAAATAAAATTGTTATTGGTAAGCATGCAGGTGTCTTTGGCACTTTAGTATGGGCAGGCATGATTGAAATCAAGCTAGAGACCAGGTAAACCTGTGTTGCTAGGTTAATATACATTGGAAATAGCCATTGCTAAGCAACCTATACTCTTAGCAACACACCAAAAACATGAATTGACTCCTTGGGGGTTGATGTAGCTTGGGTAGATGACCCCAGAATTCTTCGAGACTGTCTTGGAGGATTGTAGCTATGTTTGTTTCGATACGGCAGCAGATTGCGTTACAAATGAATTTGCTGTTGCTAAGCAGACACCAATAACACCAACGGATTGCTTAGTGTCCATTTAGGGGGGGGGGGGTGGCAGGTATACGGTAAAAACACACATTCAAGATTAACTTGCGTACTAGCCGCACCCACAACTTTGAAAAATCATATAAGTCTAATGTTCAGGGGCCCTGAAAATGGTTAATTGTAATATACTTAATATACTAATTGTGATATATTTTTGCGTATTAGCCGCACCCTGACTTTATCCTGATTCTATAAGCCGCACTAGCAATCTAACTTGCGTACCAGCCGTAGTCTCCGGAGCAAACACTAGCAAATCCATTCGCTGTGCTGCGCGTCACTGCTGGGAGCCCCCGTAGTAACGCGAAGCAGCACGTAGGGATTTGCCTGCGTTTGCTCTGGAGACTAGTACCAGCCGCGGCCTATACGCGACGTTTTATTGTGGTTAACATCCTTGTCAGAGCAGTAGTCATGCTTTGGAATGTTGGATTCCTGCTATTTGGCAGCCATTTTGGATATTGATGTTTCTTTTTCAACGAAGCACACAGAGGAGGTCCCAGGACTTTTGCAAGCTTAAACTTGATATGAAGCCAAATCATTCCTGAAATTTACAGCGTTATGTTATCTTATTGCGGGTCAAAACCTAAAAGTCCTGTACTAGGGTATCTCCACGGTAGGGTAAGTATATGTGAGAATTAACTCGGTTCAGGTATCAGTGAAGTGCGTTTACCCCGGTAATTCCTAAAAATAATTTTCTCAGCATATTATATATAATAGACCCAGGTGGGGTCTAAGGATGGAGGGGATGCCAACACCCTGACATCCACAACCCTATTTGAATGCAGAACTCCGTATTTTAATGCAAACACAATATTCTCCCCATAATATCCACATACATGTATATTCGTTTGAATCCGGGGAGGGGGGGGGGGTAAAAAGAGAGAAGAAACAGGGTCACAAAGGGAGTCCAGGCTATAACAATGGAGTCAGGCCTACCCCTTGCTCACTTCCCTAGTAGCAAGCCCGCACGGGGCCAATTTGGTTTTTAGCTCGGATTGGCTGTTTGAAGTCGGGCAAAACTGAACTGGGTTTCATGTTGGGCAGATGGCTGGGCTGAAGTGTAGCCCCGATCAGGCTGCCCATTTTGGGCTCAGATCAGTTTCAAAGCGGGCTGCCCGATTTGGGCTCAGATCAGTTTCAAAGAGGGCTACCCGCTTTGGGTTCGTGTTGGCCAGATGACAGGAAACCTGTCCAAAACCCGTTCTGAGCCCAATTCGGGCAGCCCACTTGGGGCCACACCAAAACCCAGTGCCCTAAACCAACGGGCGCCCGTCAGTTAGCCCACTCCGGGCCGATGAGGGCTGAGGTTGGGTTTGGACAGGGCAACTGGTCTAATAGTTCTGATGATTGACACCAGATGTCACTACTATACAATATCTAGAGTTTTCCAACAAAGCCAGATGAAATTGACATTATATAATAATACAATAAAATGTTAAAGTGATGTAGAATAGGAAACAATAAATAGATGTTCTCACAGTTTGGAAATAAGATAGAATATATATTTGAATGATGAAAAGGAGGTTCTCTAAGCAGCTATCCAGTGTAAACACTATTTCTGTGGCATTACAATCTTAATACAAGACTCATGTGCTCCATGTAGGTATGAACTATGGCTTTGAAGGCCAATGTGCACCATAGACACTTGTCTATGCTGCATGTGGCTCAAACCTGATGATAATAGGCCTGCTTGATACTTCCATTATTGGGTAGGAAGAGTATGATTATGCCTTGGGTTGATTAGCAGGACCTAGGATATCTGGTTCGACAAATACAAGAAATCATTGGAGAATGATTGAATAGATTCTAAAACCCCATAATTATCCGATCTTAGCCCGCTTTCAACCCGTCCAAAAACCGATCTAAGCCCGCTTTCAACCCGTCCAAAAACCGATCTGAACCCACTTTCAGCCCGTCCAAAAACCAATCTGAGCCCAAAGTGGGAAGCCCGTCCAAAAACTGATCTGAGCCCAAAGTGGGCTTCCCGTCCAAAACCCGATCTGCAGGCGCCCAACATGGGAAGCCCGCACGGGGCCAGACCAAAGCCCAGTGCCCTAAACCGACGGGAGCCCGTCGGTTAGCCCACTCCGGGCCAGACTTGCAAACACAGTCTGGCCCCGTCCGGGGCCACAGTGTGTTTGCTACTAGGGTTTGCACACTGTCTGAATTATGTTATGGCTCTGACGCCTTTTCAGTTAGAACAAGTCAGCTAAAGTGAAGAAAATTAACATACACAGAAAAGTCAGCGTCATCGTTGCTAGAACCACTCTCACATGAAAGTAAAGCACGGCCTGACTTTCATGTGAGAGTGGTTCTAGCGACAATGACGCTGACTTTTCTGAGTATGAATGGTAACCTGCACCCTCAGAAAAGTGAGAGTCATTGTCGCTAAAACTACCCTCACCTGAGAGTCAGGCAGTGAGGGTAGTTTTAGCGACAATGACTCTCACTTTTCTGTGTGTGTGGACTCTCCAAGGGAGTCATAGTATGCTAAAGGGAGTAAGTGTGCGAAGAATGCCCTTATATACGTTTTATAGTGTTCCCAGAAAGCAAGTAACTCCTATCTTTCTGGTGTTCCTGTCTATACACATTTTTATGATAACATGTTTTTATGAAATACATGCAGGTCATGAGACTTGGGAGACAGGTCACAAGAGATTGGAGGTAGACCATGAGAGACATTGGGTCCTGAATCCTATTGGTGGAATGAACACACAAAACGAGGTCATATTGTAAAGCACTGCTGAAACTTGTCTATATCTGTATATTTTAGACAGATACCATGGGGACAGTCCACCTCATGTCATTCCCGGCCAACAAACTAGAGGAGGCTTTCACCTTCATGAAGGACAACTTCTACATCCGGCGGCCAGAAGGGGAGGCACTTCCGGTTATATATACTTCCGGTGTGGGTCTACAGAGATATAGCAAGAAGATGGAGGAGCTGCTGGGAGTGAGGTAGATACTTGTGAAAAAGAAAAGGCAATCACAGAATAATGAATTAATATATACACCAAAAGTCTGAATTGAATAATAGATGCATATAACCCAGAATCAGGAACTGAGGCAATTATTGGTCCCTTGTTCTAGGTGGGAATCCATAGGCCTAACAGGAAGCTGTGGCTAGGTGCCCTCGCATATGCCATTTTGAAAGGCATATACCCTGCTAACAGAATTACGTTATTTTATATCAAAATAACGTTTTTAGCACTACACAACGTTTGGCCATGATAAGAAGACATGGAGAAAAGTTCTGAAACATCGCATACGTTTTCTTCCTTTCCATGGTATACATAATTGCATTCAGACTTCTTGTTCTACCTCTATATAGGGTAGAGATTGTGATGGAGACTGACTGCTTCATCAAGGCAGCACAGTACTGTATGCGTCATGTACCTGCAGCCACACTGGCCGGTACACCTCCCACAGAAGGAATCCACAAGGGAGTGGAAAGGAGCAGGGCCATCATCAACTTCAACAAGATGGGTCGTTCACACGTTTCCAGAAGCCCTTGGGAACATATAGGTATATAAAATGATATGAGGCTAATATGATAGTATATGTGGACAGTCGAGGGAAAAGGGTCCTCCAGGGTAAAAAGTCAATAATGAAATTAAGGTCATAAGCTTTCCAATGATATCTTTTATTAGCAGGTACCACCTCTAGTTTTGGAGTACTGGCTCTCTGAATATGTGTGGTCACTGTCCAATCTTAAATGCCAATAAGCTCTATCATACTTTGTTTAAGAGATATTCCTATCTAATTAGCATATTTATGGTAATTACCAAATATCCAAATTTTTTAAACATTTTGTCACAACTTTCAATCTAAAAATGGTATTTATATTTCGTTTTCAGCATAGAAATCGTTGTGGGGCCCTCTACCAATCATTTTTTAGAATTTTTCGATTTTGGATGACAATCATGTTACCATGGCAACCAACATCTGAAACAACACCAATTTAGGCCCAAAAACGTTCTTTTCGCATTCCAAATATGGAAGGTTTTCATCATAAATGGAACTTCCTAAAGTATCCTATTGTGTTCTACATCAAAAAGTAGTCTAGAACATTTTTTGTTATGTTTTGATGCTGTTTAGCTATATGGAGCCCCCTGGTGGCCAAAGCTGGTACTAAAAATCCCGCACGGAGGTCCCTTTTCCCTTGTTGATCCACATATATTCACTCCGGCCAATTTGATTTAGCACAAGTTCAAATGCAATATTATTAATTCCTGCATTGTAAAGGATCTCCATAGTGATTTAATGACACATGCGTGAAAGTATTTATAACTCAAAATTGATTATTTTCTTGGTGCTTACAACTCAGCGATCTTACAAATGTTAAATCTTACATTGTCATTCAGATCAAGCTAGTTTACATTTAGGTCTATGGAATTATGTTATTAGAATATCTCTTTTTTATTGTTCCAATAACTTTGTCTGTATAGATACACTCAGTTCCCACCTTGAGGCTGCCCTGGAGGAGACACCTAGTGATGAACCAATGGGGGACCGGATCAAGTACCCCATCATGATAGCCATGCTGGGGTCAGGCTTTGCATTCATGAAGGTGGGCATATATTACATATAGCTGTGACATGACTATAGCCAATGCATGGGTGTCCTTTAATTTGCTCTAGGTCAGTGATACAAAACATACTTTTCTAGTTAATTGTTCGCCTATAGATGTAATGTAATGACCTAGAGTAGTGAAGGCCCAGATAAGGGTACCCAACTAAGGCACAAGTCGTTTATTGCTCGCATTTTTATATCACTGGAAATAATTTTAGCCTTATCCTTACCATGGATAAACATAACATTTTGCCCCCATATTACTTATTATCAAACACCACACCCTTAAATTAAATTTTGAAATATTTTACGATTCCTTCCAACATAAAGGTACAGGAAGATGGTACTTATACCATGTCTGGGATGACACCCATCGGTGGACGGACGTTCCTTTCACTAGGGGCCCTTCTCAGCGGTGCTACGGTAAGATTGATAAGAATATAGAGGAGACGTCTGTAGCAAGTGAAATTTGAAACTTTGATTTTGCAGTTTCAAAATTTAATCATATATATTTTAGTTATTTGATAACATTTTTCCATGTGCGATATCAAAGATGCAACATGCTATATCAGGGTTTGTAACTTATATGACATAAATGTTCAGTGAACTTTCTTGTCTCCAGGACTATGAAGAGTTGATGGATTTAGCCATGAAGGGGAACCAACGAGAAATGAATGTATACCTCACTGACCTGGTCAGCAACACAGGAAAAACGGACGGGTATTCAGCCGCAACCGCTATGGACATGTTTGTGTATGCTCTTGGAAAGGGCTGTGGCAAAACAATGGGTAAGAACAGCCTATGACAACTATGTTTAAGGTCAATATGATATGAAAAAACATGTTACAGTGTGAATCCTGATTAAATGGACCTGAATGTAATAATTAGATAAAGGCCCACGGTTGTGGGGTAAATTTGCATAATGCTTTGCTAGTTGTGATTCAGGCTGCATCACCCGAGATCGTAGGTCTTTGTATTTATTCCATGCCATTTTCAACTAAAGTGTGGTAAGATCGCAATAATTCATGCTGTACACAACCTGCAATTGTCAATATTAAATAATCTCTCTGGAAGCCTAAGATATGGAACAGAACAAATAGCTGCCAAAAAGCCAAAATAAATCAATATGGACATTGCATGACACCTTCTTTTTGGCTTCTCGGTTTGCAGACGACTTTTCACGAGAGGACATGGCCAGCTCAGTGCACCACCTGGTGGCACATAACTGCATCAACCTGGCGGTCACCATGATGGAGGGGGCCGGCTGTTCTGACCTGGTCGTGGCAGGAGGCTTTGCCAACCACCCCCTTACAAGGGACGTGTTTGCCGAGGAGTTCCTCTTCTTAAGCACTAAGAAAAGTGCCTTTGAGAGAAAGGTAACCCAGTGAACAAAAAACGTTATACAACCTTTTATTACGTTATATAACGTTATATAACGTTTCTCTAAGGCTCTTTACTATGGCAAAACGTTATATAACGTTTATAACGTTATTTTGACGTAAAATTACGTTTTTTTGTTAGCTGGGAAGTGTGAATGTTTACTGTCAATAAAATTTAAATAGACTATAGTTACCAATCAAGAAGAATACTTCACTAATGACAAAGAGGATTTGGCACGTATCTTAATTTGTTACCAATACGGGGGTGGTTTTTGAGAAGAACAGTATATAATGATATATAAGGGAAGCGGTCATTTTGGAGTCCTTTTGGTAGGTAGGGCAGCAGGGCAAGGCAATGCCTCCCAAACTGGCATAAATGTGTTAAGATCTACCACCTCCTATAATATAAAATATCCACTTTCTTAATTTTCATATCACATTGTGAATTCAGTCTCATATCAAACTATTCAAACCTAACTTAGGTTCTTGATTTATGAATAATGCTATTAAGTTATATAACCTAAATGTTAATTCCTACAATGCTATTGATTAATATAATCCAAATTATGGGGGTACAATCAGAGTTATTATATGTGTCTAATCTTCGTTTCAGCTCTTCCTACCAAAGATGCACCTCCTAAGTGTAGGGGGACACCTTGGCGCATTAGGATCACTTCTTCATGGATGTAAAGAATGAACACAAGGACGTAAAGAAAACACATGTCTCCCGTCTACCAAACGGGATCCCAGCTGCAGCATAATTTTACATAATCATACCCTTGGCATAGAAGAGGATCAACTCGTAAAATCCCTCTGATGAAATTAATGTTAGAATGATCTCCTATTTCTGACTTCATGTTTGTAATTTTTCTCAACATGATGATCAGTGTCAACGTTATGAACAAAACATCTATAGATTTAGAAACTAGTTGGAAGCTAGCACTGAGAAAAATCATATGGGAGGTGATACCCTGGTAAACAAATATTATATATTTTATAATGGATCATATTGGTACAAAAGAAACCTGTGATATACTGATGAGCGATCAAATAAAATCTAAAGATATTCCACAGATATTCCCCTTCATATGTATACATGACTAGTCTGTGTAAATATATGCATAGAACATTTAGAACAGTTGTGGTTATGTGTACACCACAACACAAGAAATCAGAGAAAGCAAAATACATCATTTTTCTCGACTAATTTTGGTCAATCATGTAATCCAGTTCTCAGTGCCTGATGACCCCTAGGGTCTATACTATGGCTACAAGGACAAGCGATTTGTAGTGTAACGTCCAGCTAATGTAAACATGCATGCATTGGTATGCATATCGCATGATATATTGTCAAGGCACGTTTTTCAGTTCATCCCTTCTTGCATATAGGAGCCACTATATACACGAGGAGCGCTTTCCCGCCCACCAGGGGAGGTGCGAGTGCAGATACTGTGTTTAGTTCGCCCAACCCCCACTAGATGTCTGCAACGTCCTACAACCGTCTCCATCGTCAAAAACCACTGGTGGTAACTCCCGACACAATTTTGTAAACTAGCAGTCATTATATTCCATTTTCTCCCTGCAAGAAGTGGAGTTTCCACCAAACCCAACCAAAATATATGTCTATAGAGCCTGATCTGTACCCGAAAAAAGTCTAATAAATTATGTATGCTATAAATACTAATTAAAAATGCCAACCTGATGAAAGCCTTTGTCCAACCGGACACAAATCTGGTTCGGTGGAAGACCATTAACACAACGTGGGAAAACGTAACGTTACGGTGATTTTCAGCCACTAGAGAACTGTGGCTAACTCTAGTATCAAATTTGGGAACTTTCTGTGACTTCTTTTGATAATCTATACACCAAAATAATCCCCATGGCCTCTTCTTTGCAATACAGTAGTCACATCTTTGTGAAATCATTTAATACCAATTGAAAGAACGGCTTACTTGATTGAGTTAGATATTCCTTAATAAGGAAAATCTCTATTACTGTTCTGATGCACAGAAACTGTTAGTGATGTTAGTGGCTTGCTGGTGGCCAGGGGCCCTAAATCCCCATAATGTTACGTTTTCCCACAGTTTGTCACATCTTTTACCGTCCTTGGTAAAAATTCACTCGGCTCCGCACCTAAATTATGATAAGCATAATATCTAACACGCACTGCGTCCTACGAATCTAAATTCTATAATGGGAAGTTCCTTATCAAATGACCACGTTTCGACGACATGACAGATACACTTGTCATCTTTAATTTCGCTATCAAATGACTGATTTATAGAATTCGACAGAATGGAATTGAAACTTTCTACAATGTATATTGATAAAAGAAGAAATATGCACAATATGCCACGTGTGCGAAAAAAGCTATAGATAATCGAAACATCTCTTGCGGCTAGTGTTATCCAAATCGAACTCCCTTTATACATGTGTAATGTAGGTAATGTCTGTATTCCCTATACTAGTTGAGTGATGAGATTGAGAGCCCTATAGACACTAGTATACATCCAGCCGGCATGTAATACACTGTAGAGATAAGCTATGACATTTACCCAGAGTAGTGATACACAACCAAAACCTGATAGCACAAGCCCTCTGTATCATGTTTTGGTGACTCTCCCTCTACGCCAGATTGCATCTCTACGTTTTCACCAAAACATGATGATAGATGACCCCATCCCTTTGGAGATTTGTGTGCTAACGATAAGAGAGCCACGTAGAAATGTAGTAATGGCGATAGGAACCAATGAAGGGACCATAGGGGCGCCTCTACATCTATACCCCCCACCCTCACCCAGCCCCTTTTTCCATCTGTATACTAGTATATACTCATCCTAGCAATAACAGACATAGCTCGTAATTCAAAACCAGCAGGCTGGGGTGGCTAGAGATGTCTTTATTGCGGAGATTAGCTCTGCTGGTGTCAGATTAGTTGGTGCGGCTGGTCTATGGCTATAGGGAGTGAGCAGCTCATGGTGGGGAGCAGCTCATGGTGGGGGAGGTGCTCTTGCTATCTGTGAGAGGGCTGCGTTCTGCACCACACCATTTAGACTACAGGCCCTATCCAGAGATAGACTGAGTGAACTAATCATTCAAATGTAAGGAGGCTCTAATATCTGCTACTGGGTTAAGGTCTTCATGGTATCCACGCCATATTTTGTATGACGTCATGTAGGAGTCATATGGAAGTAACCCAGAAAATTAGTTCCAGTTTGGGTCAGCTGGCAAACCCCTTGTACAGCCACTATCTGTGTCATAACCGCTATCTGTGTCAACAACATATAGAGGTCGACCATCCAACCACTATCTGTGTCAAAAAAACGCTAACTGTAGTAACCATCCAACCCCTATCTGTAGTATTGACCGCTATCTGTGTCAACTTCTTCTACACTGTGTTTCATTGTCTATAGGCACATCGAACCTCTATCTGTGTCAATAGACAATATCTGTGTCATATGAGCAATTTCTATCAAAGACTCATGCCAAGCATGTATGTACACACCAATTACCATTTGGGACACGCGGGGTGTCATTGTTTAACGGGGGGTAGCAAATTCGGACCCCTTGGGGGAGGGGTAGACAGAAAAAAAGTGGATCACTTTTGGGGTGTGTGAGGCCAAACGATTTTGCCATGCCCACACTAAAATTCAAAGATCCCCCTAATTTGATATGAGTATTGTGAAACACGAGCAGAAAAGATAATTATATGGAGGTAAGAAATCTTTTCCAGCAAATGGAATGTGGTTTCATCCTTGGTTCCACTACGTATTCAATGAATCTTTGCCAGGTCGGTACCCATCTACTCATGGGGAAACGCACAACGGGAGACTATTCTGAGACACAGGCAATCTGCCTTATTTGGACATGTAGATTCTAGGTCAGGTCACCGGCCAGCCTATGTAGGTCAGCTCAAGTAGGTCATGTCATGCAGGCAGGCAAGGGTAGGGAAGGGATGCGACCCGCCAGAGGCCGAAGGCCTCTGGTTAGGTATATAGATTTTGAGTCTGCTACATGGGCTGTACACTCCATCCACCAGGGGGTGCCTTGAGATTTTGGGGAACATGAAATCAGTCAGTGGACCCTCTAAGTGTTCTTTGCTCTTTGGTAATATTATGATCCTATTGCCAAAAATATTATAGGCTCCAGAAATTACATACCCCTGACCCCTGTGGATTGCTGAATTCTCTTTGTGGGTCAGATTGGGGAGAAATTAGGGGACGAGATTTCCAGGGGGATTTCTGGGGGCTCCCCAAAGTATGGTTGATACAGGTGGTGGTGTTATTACAAATAGAGGTTGGTAGAGCAACTGCTATCCAAGGTTAAGCCCAGGAAACTGGGGTGAGGCTAGGGCCAGCTAGGGCGAACTACTTTTGTGCCTAGCTCAAGGGGTGAGGTAGTGTGAGCTTTGGGTGAGGTGCCCTAGCCCTTCCACATGCCCACCCAGTCTCACCCAGTGGCCAGCTGGTGGTGGGGGAACTTGGGTGAGAGGTGGGTACGGGCTTGCACAAGGTGTGGGGTTGTCCAATGTGCAGTATATATCAGTTACTCATATGTCACCACCTCACACCCACACTGTAGTATAGTGGTCAGCACCGTCACCTTGTACCCCAAAGGTCCAGGGTTCGTGACTCGGTCATGTCAACAAACCCACCATTTTTTCTTCATAAAAATAGAAAATTGAAGATAAAATGGTGGGGAGGTTGACATGGCCGAGTCACAAACCCGGACCTATGGGATACAAGGCGACTGTGATGACCACTAGACTACCATGTGGGTACGAGGTTGTGATATCTAAGGAACCTATATGTATTGTGCATTGGAATGTTTTAACCTTTTGTTCCTAGCATTGCCCTCACACAAGCCTGAATCTTGTGCCAGCCCTATCCAATTTTCCGCCATGTTGCCCAAATCCAGGCTTGATGGCTGGGACTGTGTGGCACTGTTGAAGAGTTGCAACAGGGGCTTGCAGTAGCATAATGAAAGCCCTTATGCAGCTACGATGCGAGTTCTCCCAGTTGCCCCTTGTGGTAAGAAAAATAGACCAGTGAGATGTATTTTGTGGACAATTGTAAAGTTAGGTTAGTAAAAATAGACAATTAAAGAAAAAATGGTGGGTAGGTTGACATGGCCGAGTATTGAACCCTAGACCTTTCACATACAAAGCAGAATGTATGATGGTAGTTTTACCTGTATTGTTCATCATACTTTCTGGTTCCATTTCTGGGTCCTGTTCGCTGGTTCCAAGCTAACTACAGGGGCTGCCTAAACCCAGCAAAATCCAAGTTCAAGGTCATGCTGGTTGTCTCCAGAGCCTTCCTTCGGAAGGATTTTGGAACGAGAGTATGTTGGACCCTGCTTGGAGAGAAAGTCGGGCAATACTAGATTCACATTGACATGAAAGTCAAGCAATGCTAGACCCTCTTTACAGTCAAAATCAGCCTGACTTTCACATGAGGATGCTTATGGTGATATGACTGACTGTGGCATGTGAGTCCAGCTGACTCTCATTTTTTCTATGTATATGATCACCCAGTGAGCGCCAGAGTACTCTCCCATGTGAGCAATTTAGACCCTCATAAGTTGTTTTCAGTAAATCATCTCACTAACCACTCAGACATACCAAAATATAAGCGTGTGATGTCAAGCAACAGGACCTCAACTTATTTGTGGGGGTGAGCTGGGCAGGACTAACATACAGATACCACATGGCCATCAAAAACACGAGGCATCCTACAGAGGGGCCCTCTCCTCTGGCCGTCCCCTCCAATCTGCCTCAGGAACTCACCCCCTCCCCTCCTGCACCCCTTATCTGATAAGACTGCCCTCCCCCTCCCCCCACCACCATCACCGACACACACACCCTCCATCAGACTGAGCACTATACACAGGGTGGAGGTAATTTTTCCATAAATATTTATGAATAATTCCTCTGTTCGATGAGATGTGTATCAAAGGTAGGTTGAAGAGAGAGAGGGTGAGGGAGAGTGAGTAATGGGGGGGGGGGGGCTATCTTGACCCTACCCCGTTTCTAATCTCCTGCCTTCCGCCAAGGAATCCCTAGGGGTGGAGGCTGGTTGAAGTAGTTCTGCCGTCTACTGACCATCATCTTCTGAATAAATAAAAGGCAATACTATATTATATATATATATATATATATATATATATATATATATATATATATATATATATTTATATATATATAATATAGTATTGCCTTTATATATATATATATATATATAAATATATATATATATATATATATATATATATATATATATATATATATTATATATGTATATATATATATATATATATATCATAATATACACTACAGAATGGTTATATACCGATAGGCATTGGCAAGCGATATGCATGTATTGACTAGTGATGTCTGAACCTTTATTATATTACCGGCATGTACACATACTTATATGGTATATATATATATATATATATAAGAATGTTCCCACATAACGTCAAATAAAAAAAAAGGTGTGTTTCAGGTTACCCGACCCTACCTAGCAAATCTGGGCCGACCCTAGAAATTTTATTCAATTTTTGAAATAAATTGATGATTTTAGGGCTATTTCAGGGTCAATTGATAATCTATGAGTCAACGCCGTAGTCAGCGAGAAATTTCATCCAATTTTGACAAATTATTCATGTTTTTAGTAATTTTGGGCCTATTTCAGGGTCAATTTGATAGTTTATGAGTCGACACCAATGTCGGTGAGTCGGCACTGAAGTTTGTGAGTCAATTTTTGGGTACTTTTCAGTTCAAAGTAAAAGAAAAAAAAAAGAAAAAAAAAAAAAATCCGACCTACCCTACCTATAGTTTCAGACTATGTAACCTGAAACACACTTTTTTTTGGCCTAATGTCACTGTAATTGCCCTGTGGGCACAGGCCACATATTTAAGCTGCTATACGAGTTGGCACACTGAAACCTACATTTCCTTCGTTGTATCTCAGATGATTGTATAATCCTTCCCCTCTTATAAGCTGCTATCTATTTTGGCAAGAGATTCTTAATATGTGCAATACTCCAATTCCAACTACTTTTTATATTCTGCTGGGGTCTGGCTATTTTGTGTTGAAAAGGACATCAGGTGGCAGCACTGAGCAATCTCTTACCTGAAGGTATTCCATTGCTGATCTTTCCAACAGATACCACTATAACCTGGTGTAACACTACATGGATATGGAGAAAGTGAACTATCTATATAATGAAAGGATTTTCTTGCAAATTTCAAGCAAGTGCCCAATATCGAACTCAAAAGTTTCAACCCTAGTGAGATATAATGTGCATGCTAAATACATATAGGATCCTGAGAAATATCCTCAGTTACCTAACTAAAGCAATTTACTGTCAAGAAAAACATCTTGATGCCTTGTTTATGTTGAAATGGTGTCTAGGATCTCTGTAAAATGTCCCACTCGGTCGGGTGGTTTTACTCTGGTATGGGATGATAAATATCGTTCATATTCTCTTTCTGTATTATTCATATTTATAGGAAGATGTCAAGCGATTTTCTATGGTTTCTGAGATTGTATCCTTTATCCTTTCAAGCGTTTAATAATGCCTCTTGAGCTGGGCTGTGCCCACTTGGAATGTGTTGAAACTATAAGTCTTCCTGTATATGTGTCCATACACATTTTGATATCAGAATAATCACAAGGACACTGTGCATCATGACGATAAATGGACATGAACTGTAAGGCATCATGCGGTCCTTAAAGTGTTAACATATCCCCCTCTGTGTATGTACACAGCTTAATGTTAACATTCCCGGGCCCAGACCTTCCTCCGCGCCTAAAACTTTCTGAGGCTGCGACCCGGGCTGCCTATGGTCTCAAATGTTAGTATCTAGCCCTGCTAATACTTATACCCACACAGCTAGGCATACAGTAATATACCACTTACACCCACACACGTCCCTTATACCTACACAAACATCTCTACAGTCCTATACTACTTACATTGAACACATCCCTTACAGCTTTACAGACTGGCCTGCAGTCCTATACGACTTACACCCATACACACTCATTATACCCATACAGACATGCTTACAGTAGATACTACTTATATCCAAACACGTCCATTATACCCTTACAGACATACCTACAGTCCTATACTACTTACATCCAAACACGTCCTTTATACCCTTATATGCAAGCTTACATTCCTATACTACTTACACCTAAACACGTTCCTTATATCCTTACAGACTAGCCTATACTACTTACACCCATATACGTCCCTTATACCCTTATAGACAAGCTTACATTCCTATACTACTTACATCTGAACACGTCTCTTATATCCTTGTCATCCTTATAGAGAAGCTTACACTCCTATACTACTTACATCCAAACACGTCCGTTATACCCTTCCAGACATGACTACAGTCTTATACTACTTACATCCAAACACGTCCGTTATACCCTTCCAGACATGACTACAGTCTTATACTACTTACATCCAAACACGTCCGTTATACCCTTCCAGACATGACTACAATCCCGTACTACTCACACCTATATACAGGTCCCGTATACCCTAGCAGACATGCCTTCAGTCGTCCCTGTTCTTATACTAGCTGTAAGTCGGGTCAGAGGATTCTCAATGGGTCTCACACGTGTCAAAGATATATAAGTGTGTTGTGGATATAGTAATGCATGTGGTGGGAGGTCTTGCCTGGAGCCTGTGCTTTAAGGTTAGCGAGTAGGCCCTTTTTTCCTACCTCAGGACGCCGGAGGGGCGTGGACCTTGGCCATGCTAGGCCGCTATCGGCTACAATCAGCCGCCGTTATCAGCGCCCTCTGTATCCTATCCCCGCCAGGGGGCGCGGCTGCCGACGTCACCCCTACGTCACCCCTACGTCACCCGACGATAATACGTACGTCGCGCTGCCTACGCGTCTACATGTTGGGAGCCGTGTCCGATTTATAGCGTCCACCGCGCGCCGATGCCGTGGTCGCGTCCGCGTCCACTCCTTTTCACCCCCGATAAGGAGGGCCAAACGGGCGGGGCAAATGGGGTTAGCCGCCCCGACTCATAAATCAGCGCCGACATACAGGGCCGATTTACTGGCCGCTCCAAGCCCTCCCCGACCAACTATCTGCACAGCCAGAAAAGCGCTGCCGCATTTCGATAAGCAACAGGTTGTGGACGCACTGCCGCCAAATCTCCCTCCCACCCTGACTGCGCCCCCTTCATCTAACGCTCTCTACTCCTCCTCCTCTGCTTCCTCCTCTCCCCACCCTCTCTCCCGGCTGTGGGTCCGATATCAAAAACCATTTCTCATCGTGTCTATCAGTTGGAGAAACGTTTAAATATCCTGTCAGATGAGGGCTGGCTGGGCCTGGTGTTTCATGGGTCCAGCACCAGCGGCAGTTGCCTCCCCCTCTAGATACCCCCACCCTCCGCCATCCACCTAACCCCTCCCTGCTATCTGATATGCCCCTCCTTCCCCTCTCCCCGCCCCCTTGCCGTCCTTATCGTAATCGGCATCGGCTTACCTATGAATATGGTGAAGGTGTAATTCTGCCTAACGAGAGTGAGGAGACCTCGGACCGCTGTCGATCAGCCAGGGTGTGGATAGTGAGAGAGGGGATTCACGACAGGGTCCAGTCGTGGATACCCCCCCCCCCCTCCTCATCCGCCTCCGGGTGGCCGGTTCTGTGGTATACTGGACACTCCGCCGTAGTATACTAAAGCCTGACGTCCACTCTTAAAGTGACATGGTCCGATTTTTTCATATTTTAAATCCTGCTTAAATGTGTTTCCAATGTTAGTACAATATCATATTTGGAGGATAGGGCCCAATAAAATGTCATCTATGGGCGATAAGAGCCCAATTAGAGATTCAGATGTGGCCCAAGTATAGCATTTTACAATATATTTTCAATGGGGGAATTATAGCGTGCACTCCAAAATTAGTAAATTGAGCCATAATCTGATTATTATTCAACTTCTAAGCTGAATTCTAGGGAATGAGATTAAATAAAGTAGCTAGCACATGAAGTATGGCCATAGGGGATATTCTGGTCCATTTTTAACTAAATTGATTTTTGAGCCTTAATCATCGGACCATGTCACTTTAACCTCTTCAAAATGCATATTCTTTATCAAATGTCCGAATGAACTTATCGGAAGGCAAAGATCATCGCTACAACGTGAGAACGTGTCTCAATGTATCTGGACTGTCTCTAGCGTTTTCTTTGATTAAATGCGAAGTCATCAGGAAAAGGAATCTTAGGAATACTTTGCCCAGAAGAAAAACTTTCTGTGGAAACCCTGAAATCATCAGATGACGTCGGATCAGACACAATAGGGCCTACGCAAATAGTATTACATTGTATATCCCCCCGGGTATATCCACTACTTATACATGTGGAATTCAGGCTTAAAGGGCATGGAAGACTGAGACGCATGCATATGCAATCACTTAATGAGCCGTCCGTATTCAAGTCGATACCTTAGGACTGGTGGGTGGGGATGTGGTGATAGGCCACACAGCCTTAAGTTTACTCATCTACCCCTACATCCTCCTCCTCCTCCACCTAACAGCACTGACCTCCACACACACACACCTTCACCCCAGATCCACGTCCTCTTTCTTGGCCCTCTTTGACAAGTTTTCATGAGGAAACTACACTTTAAAACGCACCGTCAACTTTAATCTAATTGAGTCACAACTCATACACCAGCACAAATTAACACATGTAGAATAGTATTGTACAAATGGGACTTGGTAATACAGCTGCTAATAAATGAGGTAATACGCCTGCACGTGGAGTTTTATTTTTATATATGCAAAACGATCTAATTCAAGACTATACTGGAGGCATGTTGAGGATTTTGTGATAATATTATGCATATCAGGCGATAAATAGTTTTAAGCATCGTACTTTGCAGATGAAAGAAGTGAATTTTTAAATAATAACATCACACCATTTGTGTCTACCGAGTTTGTTCAGCTGAATGTTACTGGATCCTCTATACTGTGATACTGTGAAATAGTCAAAGGATATATAGTTAAAAAATTAAGCAACCCCTATGTTAACTTTTAGATCAAAACCTGCATTAATTAATAAAGGTCAACAATCGGTTTTCATCAGGAGTTAGGCCGGGAGTATATCATGGGTGTGGACCACCAAATTCGACATGGCGACATGGGCATTTCTTAAAATCGACATTTGACATGGCTGTTTCTTAAAATCGACATTTGACATGGCAATCTAAGCGACATATGACATGGCCAGACCTTAGAATCGACATGTGACATGAAGCCTAGTGACATGACATCAAGCTTAGTGACAAGGAAATAATTTCAATTGAAATCTGGGATTGTTACAATGTGCATTACGATTCCTATTCACATATATAACTTGCTCATTTTTACTTCATCAAAAAGTAGGATAACTAAAATTTAAGTGGGTTTAGGTGTCTCTATCTCTATAGAATATCCAATAATTGAATTAGGTTAGTGACATAAGTGACACAGGTTTTTGCTTAGTGACATGGGAATTGGGCATTTCTTATAATCGACAGGGGACATGGGACCCCCCCATCCAAAGCCCCTATATTCATCAAGGTACAATAGGGTCTACCACTATCTGAAGCAGGTACGATTTATGGCAGGAATTCATGTAGGAACCCACCCGTAAAAACGTATACAATCTTAAGAAATAGACACTGTTATTCATAGCAGTGTATGCAATTCGTGATTGCATTTCTCTTTCCTATACTGCATGTTGCACTTCCTAGCTCTAAAGCTACCCATCATTATGATACCTTATAGGAGTTTCCTTTGCTTCCTAAACTGGTGATAAAGCATCTTAGATCAATACCTACAAACAGTACGGCCGTAATTCACGCGCTCAAAGACCCACATCCAACTAAATCATCCCATTGACAAACCCCCATTGGCACCGGCCCCCAATGACCAATGGCCACCAGTCACTGACCAACGAGGAGGCACCGACCCTTCCGTTTGACATTCAGATAACCTTGAGGTTGAGCGTCCCCGCGCATGCGCAATGCCCGTCAGCGGTGCGGTTTCCTATCAACAGGGGGCGCGGCGATCGGCGGCCAAATCATCCACTACATATGCCAGTCAGGCCCGCTGGGCAGTGGGCAGGGCTACTAAACATGGCCACTTTTACTTAATCTTGATTTAATGTCTGTTTGTAAGTCGCTATCAAGAAGCACAATCCGGTCAGGTGTATTTGTCGGCAGGCACGAGCAGATGGCTTTCTTGGCTCCAACCAACAAGGTCACCAAGGAGACGGTGTTTCTATGGTGTGCTTTGTCCAGCTTCAGTAGAGGCCTGTTGTGGGAAATACTGGCTAACTTTGTAAGGGTGGCAGATAAATCACTTGAGTATAGATATGGCAGGTACAAACTGCATAAGGATGTAGGTCGGAATCCATCTCTTAACATATTATTTGATGATTTAAATGACTCAAAACTCAATATGATTATCACTTCGGGTTGAGGATACATTCATATTTCTCAATATACCTTAATTTGATTGCCCAGCAAGTTATTTTTTCATGCTTTATTTTTGCCTCTGTTCGCTGGGAAATGTTGGAAATTCCGAAATCCAATTAATCAAAATGAGGTGGGAAAAGACCAAAAACAAATAAGGTTTTAAGTTCTTTCCAGGAAATTCATGTCTATATAGACATCATAGACACATCTTTTTTCATGTTTTATCCTGTCGTTCACAGATGACACGAACTGCTGTCAGATGCTGTACTAACGATTTGAAACAATGGGATTTAACCAAGCTAACAACATACGTTCTCCAAACGTTTGCAAACAAACGTTCTCACAACGTTTAAGGATAGGGTTTTCCTCCAAAACGTTTGCAAACGTTTGAAAACGTTTTTTGTTAGCTGGGTTACCTTCTGTAATGTTCTATCGGTTTCCCAGTATACACAATATCTAACCATTTCGTATGGTCAGTGCATATTATGGACATGTAGCCCCTATGCACTACTAAAGTATGTCCATGTCAGGCACTAAGGAAGGGTGACATGTCCTCTGGCTTGACAGGGGTTTGATTCGCCGATCTAGTCATTGTTTTTTCTAGTATGTCATGTGAAGTAAACACAACTGCAGCAAGAGTCTTGAATCAATTTAGAACATGTACATGTGGGCATTGCTATAAATACAGGGTATTAAATCAAGAACTTATAGATACCCTTAGCATTTTATTTGAATGAAGAATAGGGTAAAATGCTATTTCAGGGTGGGCCTGCCCTACAAGGTAACGTAATATGATATGAAGCGCACTCATTCAATTGCGTCTTTTATGATCAAAATCACTTTTTTGGTAGATAAGAAGTAGATTTATGCTAGTTAATGAGTTTTTTTTAATGAGGTATGAGAACACGTTAATACGACGAGAAATGCTTTGTCATAATAATTTTATTGGTCATGATAGCACACTTTCACATGAAACAACAAGTAGCACCGCACTGGTTGGCAATAAACACATAATGGTTTTCCACTCTTTAGACTGCAGAAACTGATTCATATAATCTACATATACATAGTTATAACAATATGATTGTCATTCTTAATATAAATATCAAATATACTGAAATGATGAAATGATGTTGACTCTGGTATTTGTATAATTAAATTGAAATGATACACGCACATACGCTTTAGAAATGATTCTTTACTGTATAATGCTACTTTAATGAATTGATCCATCATTATAGGCTTGATGAGGGTGTATCAACATATAATAAAAGGATTCCACAAAATGATCATTCATACTGAAATTCATCACAAAGGGAATCTCCATTGTCTATAATCACGAACTACTCTCAAATTTATCCATTATCAGTGAGATATCAAAACAAAGAAATGGGAGAACTGTTATTTTATCTAACATAGATCTGAAATCAGAACATAAATATCATGGCCTATGAAGTATACATATCGTATCCTCCAATCAAACGTGTCATTTACTAATCTTATCTTATCATTAAGCACTATTTATATCAATAGGCATTGCCATTAACTTACATAATAAAATATATGGCACAAAAGTAAATTGGAAAACCACAACAAAACCGACAGAGATATCATCATTATCAGTTTCAACATTGTATTGACACATACATAGATATCAAACCTACTTGTCTCTATTCAGTTATCAACATTCTACGTGATTGAAGTGAAAAATAGAAACTGGGTTGGGATTAGGGGAGTTTGATATCAATAAGGGTGGTCCTCTAGTTACCACTGTTAAAGCTTTGTACCTTGGTTGCATATACACCATATACATATTCATAAAGGGCGTTGACTGATATGACTTGAGCGGCCTTGGTCGGTGGAAGTGGACATGGATGAGCCAAAATGGACAGGAGAATCATAGATTTTCCCCACATGTCATCATCTTGATATTCATTAAAGCTGAACGGTTTCAATTCAATACATCACATCCACCACTGATATCAAAAGAATGAAAACACATAAACTTTAAGTATGGATTCCATTTTAAACTCATTTGTAGTGCATCGGACTGACAGTGCAGATACAAATAATGTGGGCCTTTACCAACCCGACAATAATTGCGCAGAATCCATTTGTCAAAGTTGATAAAGTCGATTCCAGGACAACGTTCAACATTGTTCCATGGAGGGATTAACACACTATCGCAAATTGTGAAATCCGATCTGGTGGAAGACCCATGTTTTTTTTTCTTCAATGGGCAGTTATTCAGATCAATGGAATCCATGCTTTAAGATGTGATCTCTCTACTGTCACAATCATAACACACTATAATATCCACATCACCACACAAATCTATGTCAGGATAGAAAGCATACTGTAAGGAAAAGGCTATTTCTACTGCAAGTTATGTATCAATTTGATGGATGTTACTATCATGGCTATCAATTCACCAACATGTGTTCTAAGTCTTATTAATCGTTATTATCTTTTTAATTTTATTATAATTCTTGAAGAAATCACTATACATGTATATTCTATATGACAAAGTGTTGCGCATCGATAAGGATTTCATCTTTTGGATGTTCATGAACAGGATAAATACAAGTAGATCTTTGGTATACAGCATCAGTCTCAATCTTCAAGTACGGGCGGCGTTATGTTGGACTATAATACAATAATGTCACCGTCCCAGTGCTCTTAAGATCTGTTGTTCCGTTCACTCTGGAATAAATAGTCCTATATACAGACAGGCCAGCCTGCCAAGCTAAGTCTAGTTACAATGTTCCTTTAGATCTACCTGTGTATTAATACGGCCTGGATTCCACCGAAGGCGGTAATTATGAGAATACCTTAAATTGGCTTTTCTGGATAGAAAATCCAACTTATTCATCCATGCAATGCTTGCAAACATCAGGTGCAGGAATCGACTTTGGTGGAATCCAGGCTTACAGCGGCTTTTCCACTGAAGTCGAGGTTCCAATGGTTGCCATTGGGGCTGATCGATTTTCGGTTTGGCCCTGGTTGGGAAACCCCCCCATTTACACCTGATTTCAATCCAAAAACACCATGCCTAATACTAATTTAACCCCACAGATCTGGCATTGTTGCAGCTTTCAGCTATGCTAAATCGTTTGATTCACTGCCGAGGGCACATATATATACAGTTATATAAGATATTAGTTGGCACTACTCTACTCACTGACATAGCATTACCACCACATGGACATCACTTTCAAGATTGGAGAACATTAATGGTGTTCACTTTTTACACTGATTGTCTTATAAATGAGGTCATCGGCCATTTGAGCTTGTAAAAGGACAGCAATAGATACACAATATACAGGACCAGCTTCGACTTAGGTAACCTATTAACCAATGGCTGCAATCTACAATTCATTTACAACAAGCATACCTTTCCTGGACAATCTAAAACATTTTCATTTGAATTTATAAGTTAATACGATTTGTACACCAAATTTCGTATACGTCATGTCAATCATCAATAGAATTCACCTAAAGTATGTATGATGATAACTATCTAGGATACTTCTGTTTGTTGACAGTCTCTTTCACCAGCATGAGAACTGCAGTAGTATTGCTTGTGAGCCATGAAGGAGGACATATACACAAAGGTGATGTCACACTGTTTGCAGTAGTTGACACCACTCTTGTCCCCCTTCTTCTGTATGAGCAGCTCTGTAGCACTCAGCTCAGGCTTACTACCATTGACAGGACTCAGTGGAGTGGTGGGTCTTCTTAGTGCAGCCTCCCTTGCTGCTGATAGGTGAGGGGAAGGTGAGGAGGACTGCTTTCTTAGTGCAGAGGGTGGTGGTGTGTGTGGTGCCCTGATTTTGGCTAACCCTCTGTCAATGTCAATATTTTCAGTATCATTTTCAATGGGTTTCAGTGGAGATGGGGTCTGAGCATGATGGTCAGATGGACTTTCATTGGATGGACAACGATTCTGATTCATATCATTTTCAATTTTCTCTGGTTTGATGACAATTGGTTGAGGAGAACTTTTCTGGTCATCTCTTTCAGATCTTCCATCCTGCCTCACTGGACTGTGAGGAGGATGGTCAGCAACCTTTGCACCTTCAACATCAGGCGATGGACCTGCAGATCGTGATAGCTCACTCTGGTGGCCAAGAGGAGATTCACCACCACGCTCATTTTCTTCTGTTACCTCCTTTTTCATGGAGACATTAGAGTCAATACTGTCAGTGTTCCTAGAGCGGACATCAATGGGTTCACAACTTGAATCATTGAGGTCATCCATAGAGGATCTCAGACTGGACTCGTGAACTCGCTTTACATGCCGCACCAGACTGGCTTTGTCATTCGTTACAAGGTCACAGGACCTGCAGGCATATGTAGCCTCCTGCATGTGCACCCGCATATGTTGCCGGAGCCTGCCAGTGTCTGAGAATGCTTCGTTACAGGTCATGCACACATGAGGGGGCTGCCGGCGAACTGGCGAGAAGTTCTCCGCTTTTTCATAACCCTTGCGGGACCGCCTTCTCTTATAGGGCTCGTTCTTGAGCCGGATCAGCTCAACTTCCATGTTAACAGGATTAGCTTCGACTGCTGCTGTACGGTGTCTTCTTGGGATAAGTGGAGGTTCTTCATATTCAACCATGTTTTCGTCAGAGAAGGGCTGACCCTCGTCGACATGGGTCTTCCCATGCATCCTCATCCCTCGTACGGTGTTACCCCTATAACCACAGATGGTGCATCTGTAGGCCTTGGTTGGGGCGTGACTCCTGATGTGTTCAACTAGTCTGTTATCACTCTGTGTAATAAACTCACAGTAGGGACACCTTAGTAAGGGCATGTGAGCACTGGCAGCCTTACAGAAATGCAACTTAAGTAGGCGGTAGGAAGGGTAAGTGTGGCCACAGTGGGGGCAGGCATACACATCACCTTCCTGACTGTCTTGGGCATCTGACCCTGATCCTGAATCTGGTCTAGAAGAACCTTGAGGGGCATCTGGTTCTGGGGCAACTCCAGGACTATGCCGGTGCTGCCTGCTGGTGCCATTCTCAGTATGATTTTCCTTGTTGAAGGGGCAGTAGAACTCCTGGTGAGCAGTAAGAGTGTCAATGGAGCTGAATTTAATCTTGCAAGGGATGCAGTAGAACTGTAGAAAGGTCTGGTCCATGGGAGGTATATCTGTCTTGTTACTCCCTGCTGGAGCTACAGGAGGGCTCAGTTCTGGAGGGCTGGCCTGTCTAGGTGAGAGGGATGCACAATGCGCTGGGGACCTGCTTTCACTGGTCGGCGTCGAGCACCCATTTCGAGCTCCCTGCTGGTCAGGATGAACAGGTGCTGCACTGCCTGGGGACATCTCCTTGGCCAGCATCCTCTCCCTCTTTGAGATCCTCCGCCCGGCGCAGTAGTGTTCCTTGTGTATCAAAAAGTTCTCATGCTTGTAAAAGACAATGTTGCACTCTAGACACTTGCTGATGTGGGGTGGGGCAAGCATCATGGCAGCCGCTGCAGCATGTTGAGTCATCATACTCATAACATGTGCTTGAGCTGCCATCATCTCTGCAGTAGGTGGTGGGATACCAGTAACACCCTCTGGTGGTCCCTCAGGGGACCGATGACCCACAGATGTCTCCCTAACAGACGGTGAGGTGGTCGGGGGTGAACGGTCAGATGTTGGCGTTCTCCACTCCCGTTTAACACTGAGGTCCTGAGGCTCTGAACTGTCTTTCTGAGGATCTGGAGGTTCCCTACTAGGACTTTTGGCCAACCTCTCTGGTTCTGCAGATGCTGCTCTGGGTGCTGGAGGAGCCTCCCTTTTGCAGCTGAGATCCAAAGGAGCATCACCCTTTTCTACCTGTAAACTGGTTGTATTGGGCGAAGATGAACTGCTGATGGTTGGGACTTCACTGGCCTGACTAGCAAGTGGATTAGGGGGCAGGACTTGGCTGAGTCTGGGAGGAGCAGCCATGTTGGGTGGCATAGCAATGACTGGCTGCAGAATGACAGTGGGAGTGTTGATGCTACCCATTGCATTGGGGGCCATCATTGGTGCAGCCACCACAATAGATGGATGCTGTCCTAAGAGACTGTTCATGGTCTGTGAAGCACCTGGAGATCTCAGGAAGCTCTGGACTGCATAGGCAGCTGCCTGAGTGGGCAGAAAGGATGCCATCTGCTGCTGTAGTTCCATTGCTGCCTGGGTGGCAGCTGCTGTGGCAGGCTGGGGTGTCAGACTGCCCTCCCCCTCAGCACCCCCATCAGTCCGCCTTCGCGTCGCACAGTAAAACTCTTTGTGCCCCATGAAGGTCTTCCTTGAGGAGAATTGTATATTACACTCGCGGCAGAAGTTCTCACTACTGTTGAAGTCCTCCATCTCGGTCGGGCTTGTTGTTTGGGACCGCGAGTTGCTCTCGTCACTTGAGTTATGCATACGTAGATGCCGATTGAGGCTGATCTTCTTATCCGCTGAATATGAGCAGAAGGGACACTGGTAGTTGTGGCCCATCTTGGGTATTTTAGCAGCTGGGCCATCCGTTGAATCATCTCCTGAGGAGAGTCTTCGGATGTGTTTTTCCTTGGGCGTTGAGTTTGTACTTCTGTCCCCGTCTGAACGACGACTGCTGGCAGGACTGAGCTGCTCCCGCTTCATTTGGGATAGGAGTGGGTCCATCCCACCAGCTCGCAGCTTGTAGCTCATCTCATCTGAAGACTTATGGGACACCCTGTCCACCTCCATACCATCACCTGCAACATATAGAAACACAGAAGACGATTTAGTATCAATTATGGTAACGGAAATAATGATAGCTTTATATAAACTGCATATACAATGTATATATACTGGAGGTGGCTGTACAGAGGGGGTTATTAGTGTAGTGTACGTGCACCACACAAATAGGGAATTTTATCTATTCAAAAAACGTTATATTAAGTCTAAAGGGAAATTTAATTAAATTTTAATTATTTCAACTTTTTAAAGAGTTTGCTAAGAACAGCTATGGCCAACTATTCTATAATGATAACTCTTACACATAGGCTATATATATTACTGCTTACTCATACACAGCCCAATCCCTCCCAAAAATCCAGTGCACCCAGCGACTATGATGTACTGGAAACTGGTCAGTGATAGGACACATAAGGGCTATGTTTCATCCACCGGTCAGCTACAACAGCAGATGAGCAGCGATGGCAGGGGCCCACCCATGAGCTAGACCTGATTGCAATCTCACTGACCACTCACAATAATAACTGATAAACATTTATGGGCCACACCGACAAAATGGGAGGTCACCAACTGCAGAGGTTTTTGTTGAGTCACCGAACAGGAGTGATGATAAGCAATGCTGACCTCGGTGACCCAATCCATCGTGACCTTGAGATCAATAGACTAGGAATGGTCAAGGTCGGTCCAAGGTCAGCTACAGATCGAACCGGTCCAATTGCAAGGGATTACAGTGGCCGTGGTCATTGACCCGATACTTTGACGATAGGTGACCCCTATTTGACCTTCAGGCGGGTGTCCGGTTTACCTTAGCGGGCCAGCTGAGAGCGGTCCGTATGGACAGTGGCTATCGCTGACAGATAGGGCGAGAATAATAGCCAAATCATGCTTTTGTAATTACAGTTGATCAATAACATCAGAGAAGTCTGAGTACGGGACGCTGACACTAGGGGGCAGTGCAGAGTCAGTGCTGGTTGCTGGTTTGTGGCCGTTCAAAGTTTACCATCAGATGACGAGTCCCAGCGGACCAATCAAATGACGATAAATCAGGTTGGAATCCGCATGCGCAGTGCGCGAGGCGGTGTATCAGAATTATACGCCCCTTAATCAGGTAGTGCCAGACCCGGTGACATCACAGCGCCCTACCCACCCGGTCGGCAAGGACACCGGAACTAGAAAGCAAGGTCACCAATATAACGCCTACAGACCACAACCAATGGTATGCCATGCAGAGGGGTAGTTGGGGATTTGTGGGAACTGTTTTAAACTCATTGAATATCGATATATTGAAATGTAAGATGATAGCACTTTTTGTACTTCAATTTTCTATAATCAATCATTGCAGCAGGGCCTTGCAAGATACATCACAGAACACTCTATCGTTTTCAATTTTGTTGTTTCTGTAACCACCAACCTGACTAAAAATAATGTAATGCAGAAGAGATAAGGAATATCGGTAATTTATTGTATCCACACCCTTCTCCTTCCAATTTCTAGTACATCTGCAAGGTAGTGTTGGATCGTCTAACGCTATCTGCCTACTGCTTGCATGCTGAGGGTACGTTAGGAGGAGTAGGACCCCATCTGCACCAGCTGGATCCCTGACGCATTGCTTCTACAGATCCTGCCGATCGCCAAGATTCAGCGACAGGGAAAGATGGGGACTGACCACTCCCTTTAGGGCGGTGAGTGGGCACCTGATAGTGGGGGAGGGTCACTATCTGAACCCCCTTCTATAGCTCTACACCCCCACTCTCCGATCATCTACTTGCACCCCTGATGTGTCTCTGCTCCTTTGTAAAGATGAGCCCAAAAATAAAAACTACTTTTCAACCTATTTTTTAATCACGTTCACCAGTTCCCTCGAACCAATGAGATTTAATTAATGTATAAATGTAAATATGCAATACAAAATGCGCCCTATTACCTATGTGAACAGGTACATTGGGACAGAGATTCCGAAGAAACCAAGAACAACCAGAGAGGTATCGTAAACGATCTGCAGGGAAACTGCTAGAGCCCTCTCACAGATAAGCTGTGTCCACCCATCTCCAAGCGCAGGCATCTGGACAGGAGGCACGACCATTAATCAAGGCCTAGCGACCTCCAGGGACAGAGAAAGGGGGACTTTTTAGGGAGGTTTCAGGGGTTGGGTCGACCCCCATGGGGGTCATGTGGGTAAACGGGCGGTAAATGCTAAGGGCGGACACCCCGGTTGTTGTCCTAGCGTCATAACAGTGACCATTATGTCAGTGAGAAATACCACCCTAAGCATGACAGGACAAGGCACAGATACCATTATCAAAAGCTGTGTCCAGACGTTAGGTGACGTAGGACTCCCTTATTGGTGAATTGGTTCAAGATGGCAGACATGTAAGAGTGGCCATCTACTATAGAATAATATAAGCATAGCGACCGAGAAGAGCTATCCCATTTTAAAGAAAACTAAAGGGGTGCACACGTATACACGAGAATTATATGACTGTCATAGGTCTGCAACAACTTCAATTTCTATAATATTCAAGGGATTATTCAGGACATAATATGACATGTATAATAGATTCGCGCAAGGCGGTACCTGCTGCAAACCCCCAATTGTGCTATACCAGCTACTTACACTATTCGGTCAAAGGAGACAATCGCCCACGGCCAGTATCACGTAACATATGGCATTAATCCCTCGTGCCTTATCACTATCAACGATATCACACATCACACTCCATCCCTGCCTATACGCTTATAGAAAACATAACTGTGAATAACTATGATAAAGTCCCCTTAAGCTCCACCCCATCCCCCAACCCATACGTCTACATGGCAGGGACCTGTCCACTGAGTGACAGAGGGGACATCGAACTGACCGCCCAGGATGAAAGGTTGGTTGATCATTAGATGCCCTTATCATCGCCCACCCCCTTTTATTTCAATGTCTTTTAGATCAGGTCCGCAGTCACTCAATGTCACTCGGCCTTTATGGTAATGAGCCCCCGGGGTGACCTCTGGTGGGTGGCCAATGAACTACTTTCGACAGCAGGCCGACCACGTGATCTGCTGGTCAGCCGAGGATGACCATCCCTAGCGGAGCCAGGCGGTATAAATATATATTTTGTTATTTATCGTCAGAGATATTTATTAGAAAGAGTGAGGTTTTGAAAGGAAATAAGGCCGTGAGTTATTCCTTCAATATGCGTCTATGGAAAAATATAGGCTGGTATACCTGCTTGTATTTCGCATTTGATAACATACTATTTTACAAATACATACATGTATATGTAGGCCTACCACGATGTGGGGATTATATCAAAATTGTGACATGGAAGTATAAATATATACACCATGGACTTCTTGTTTTCATTTGGAATGATCCAACAGACAATGTTCCACCAATAGAACTATCCCCTCTGGCAGCAATAGCAGTATCCCCTCCACCTTTCCTTACTTGTGTCTCCATATTGTAGCAATTAAAGCAGGCACCAGGATCATAGTGAAATTTTGATCACAACCACCCCCCCCCCCCCCCCCGCATGTCCCCTGTGTGTAAAGCAGTGGTCAGTGACGGGTGATTGACAGCTGTGACAGCAGGTCACGCCCCATCCCGGCCGTCTGTCACAGCTATCACTCACTGAGGGGATTTGCAGATTAGCATGCTCGGCTGTGTCCAGGCTTACAGGGGGATTAGTAGAGCCCCCTGATGACTGTCTGTGCCCACTCGGGTGAGGATTTAGATTAGGAGGTTTGTTGGTGACAAGATGGTGATATGTAAACGACGCACGATGAGAGAGATAGCAGCTAGGGAGGCCTGAGCCCACACACGGCGGGTTTGGGGATCTGTGAACAGGTACATGAGTACTTAGTGTATGTATGCATGGTGCATTATGGATATATAGCCTATAATTATAGATTAGTGTAGCTAATATGTAATACAATGGGCAAGTTGTAACTTAATAAATTAGTATCGCTAGTGTAATGGCCAGTCTACATGGTCATACACCGGGTCCTACCAATCTCAGAATATTAAAATACCAAATGTCCTGTACATTGTGTCTGCATTTACTGAACCATCATGTTCAAAATATCAAAGTTTAGCCTCTGTTGTGATGCATGTATCAACATCAAATGCTCTCCCCTGCTTCATCTTTTTAACATTGGAAGGCGGTACACAAACTACCTTGTCAGCCTCAACCAATAGATTCAGAAGGCCTATCTGTACAGCTAGCTGCAATACTAGAGAGATGAATAAACTTTATTTGTAAGGGTTATTTGGGCTTTCAATCACTAGACATTGCAAGATGTGTATTTGCGCCTATCGCACACACGGAACACTGACCTTTGTAGGGTTTGTACAGGAGGGTAGGGGGTAGGACATGGCAGGGGGTAGGGCAGGGGGTAGATTGTGTTAGGTTGAGGGACAGACAGATTGGCTTCCAGGGTAACCTTAACCTTAGTCAAAAGGATCCCCCTCACCCACGGAGGGGCTCCCACCCACTGCTCATCTCCATTTCATTCTTCTCCCAGATCTGACCACTGTGCGGTCAATGGGAAGCGGATTAGCTATCTCTGTCCACACTGCCTTTTGAAAAGTACTTTCTTTATTGCCCTATGATTTAACTTCTCCTTGGCCTAGTCACATCCAAATGTAATACAAGGAACGGATATGTATAATACATGTACATACGTTTTATCTTATTTATCTCACAGAGTGTCCAACCTCATTTTGTATATGCATTGTACGCACGATGTATGCATTACCAATGAAGCTTTTATTTTCAATGTAGAAAGTTTGCA
This sequence comes from Harmothoe impar, assembly GCA_947462335.1. Classification (NCBI taxonomy): domain Eukaryota; kingdom Metazoa; phylum Annelida; class Polychaeta; order Phyllodocida; family Polynoidae; genus Harmothoe; species Harmothoe impar. Next base: position 43,984,058 of record OX381712.1, on the reverse strand, counting down.
CCTCTGGAGTTCACGCCTATCTGACCACTCCCCTCCCCCCCCCCCCCCCACCCCACTCCACCCCATCCTCCAGTGTTAGGTTTATCACTCCCACTGACAGATCTCCCACCTCTCTAAGGCTGACCTCTGAGGTCCTGGAGGAGGCCCCAGGGCGGCGACTCCATTGTCAGGTTAAGTGTAGCGTTAAGATGATAGGCCGGGTGGGCAGCGTGAGGGCGTTGGACCTCCAGGGCCCTCACACCCGACCTCACACCGCACCATCCGACACATCCACACACCACAGGTTCCTTCAGGCTATAGGTGGCACTGGCATTTACTGATTGGTTGGGACTAGGTGGCTAGCGCAGCCATCTTGGATGTAGGGCATCAATTTCCAATGGCAGGGACATCCCGTCTGAATATTCCCTCGCTGGGATCTCACCCATGCAGACTGTTTTGCTTGTTCAGTGTACCCACATGGGATGGGGCAACATTCGGGTATCCCCAATAACCCAAGCCAACCAGAATTCAGCCAATCATATTCCATATCATTATATTCTAGTGTACTCTGTGTCCGGCTACCTTCAAGACCCTTCCCGATCGGTTGGAACAGTGGAACAGACAGGGCGACTTCTTCCCGTACACTCAGGCTGTGAGTTGCTCCCGAGTTGCTCTCAACAAGTTGGCTTCTGCTCGCTTTATCTGGCTTCACGAAGTGGCTTCGGACCCTCCTATTGATGGCTAGCGATGTCTACAAAGAGACCTAGATGGACTTTCTGTGGCGAAACTCTGTCACATCTTCAGACCGATGCCCATGGTATGGGTGGGGGTGGTGGGACAAGGCGCTGAAGGGTGGGTGGGGCATGGGAGGAGGGGTGGGGGTCATGGTTTACTCATGTTGTCCACAGTTAGGGTCCAATCGGGTCAGAATATTTCAATGTATGGGGGCTACCGACAACAGGCCCCAAGGCAGTCGTACATGGCAGCGGCGATGTCGATCTTGACCCTGGTCCTTTTATATTTTTGTCATCGACGACCGCGTCCATGCCGGATTTATTTCATTCCCTCAGATGGCGACCAACCCTGTATAAAGCAGATACCGTTACATCCTTTAGTGGGCCCCCGCCCCCATCACCATAATCATCACCAGCAATGGACATAGTCGGGATGGGACACACCCTCCCCCTACCCAATGCCCCCTGCCCTTGGCCACCAAGTCCTGGTCTGCGTCAGATTAGAGCCAAATTATGAGCAGTGGCCACATAAAAACGGGCATCTGTAACAATGGTCGATCAGCGTCTCGCCTCGCTCTGATAGTGCCAATATGGCGGCGCCCAGTGGCCATAGCGATCTGCGCAGTGACCCGCGAAGCCGACAAAAGCCCGGATGTGACACGCCGCGCATGCGTCAAGCAAATATGACAGTTGTCCGTGCGCTGACCACGGTCATTTATCACGCGGGGCCGCGCGGAACCCCGGACCCCACTGATTAAAATGACCGATCTGTAGTCGGTATCGGCGGCCGACCAGCCGGCCCCATACGGCCCCATAATGACGACTATTACGGTCAGTCAAAGATTCCAATAGGCAACCCAGGCACTGATCAATGGGAGGGAGCAAACTCCCTCCACTCACCACTGATAAAAAGTTCACGGAGAGAGTTTGAGAGGGGAGCAGGGGCCGGGTGGGGTGGGGGTGGTGGTGAGGGGCATAGAGATCATTTGGATGGGGGAGGACATGTTGTACATTTGGGAGAAGCATCAGGGAAGACCAAGGTTTATATAGAGTTGAAGGTAGAGATAGGAGAAAGGTACATACAGGGCGCGGGTGTGTGGATGTATTTCTTTGGGCCGACCCTCTGTTTTCACAGAATCTAGAACCAGCATGATAAATATATACATGTTGCACATATGGAAGGACAGAAATACAGGCTAAGACCCCCTATAGTTTGAACAGCGAGGCCAGTGGGTGCATGCGTGTTGAATTGAATGGGGGGCATGCATGTGCAGAGAGGGAAGCTCACTGACTGACCGATACAGACAAATATGGCATCGGTACCCCGAGTACAGATCACCGCTGGGCAGTAAGACCATCTTAGAATGCCCTCCATGCGGACACCCTATGTAGATAGGCGCCGCCTGTGTGCACTCGGGCAAAAACACTGATTATCGCCAACTTGGTTGCCAGAGGGCAGTCTGTGCCCAAGTCTACTTGGTGAGCAGAGACAACTTTACCCCCAACTATAACAGACCGATTTTCTATAACTTACACATTGGGGACTTAAATGGGATTTCTATAGGATGCAAGAGATAAACGGCAGTCCAACAAATGTGTTCTTCAGAGCAATTCTACATTCTCTTCAGGTTTTGCATTTTTTCGCAAAGGCATTTGTACATGAAACAATGAGATACAAAACCCATAGGCCTGTGTCCAGTAGGATTTATTACTTTTTGGGGGCCGAAAAACACCCTTTGGTGCCGACAAAACATGATCAAACTTACCATGGACACCAAACAAGTTAACACAGACCCATTGCAATCAATAGAGTCTTATCACAACCAATTATGACAAACAAAAATAAAAGTATCATCTCTTACCTGAGTTGGTGTCTGCTGGGGTCTCAGTGAGCACAGCCTTCTTGGAGCAGTAGAACTCCACGTGTGCCGCCAGCGTCCGCGGGTTGGAGAACTTCACTCCGCAGTGCACACACCCGTATATCAGGGCTACAAAGACACAAATACACAGAGGCTACAGTTCCAGCTTAATCAACAGGGGTACTTCCAGGAGACAACTAAAGTAACTGTTACATATAGTACTGCTAATGTATGGCAGCAGTAGCCTGTATAGGCTTACCGTTCAGGGTATGTGAATATCACTGAGGTCAGAATGAATCTGTGAAGCTGACTGGAGTTCTCCACTACATCTGATAAAAAAGTCACATGACTCAGCGGCATGTTTAGGTTTTCAAGAGCTTATCTTATCTCGACCTAATTAAAAAGGGAGGAATAGTTATCAGGAACAGTATGTAGGACGGTTATCACGCATCTTCTGTTGCACCGCTACTATCGTCATGCATTATCTGTGAGTGATAATACGGAATATTGCATCTGTCAGAAAGCATGCACATCCATCCATCATCCGGGGCACTGGGAGTCTAGTCAGTTCGCAGAGGGTCTCACCTCAAAACTAAATCCATCATGCCAGGAATCAGTTCTATGGATGCCAGGAAAGAAAATCCTCATAGATTACCCACCCCGAGCCGTCTTACATTAGTTAATTCACTGATTATCGCCCACTCGCCGCGACCCCTACCGGGCTGGACGGCAACTAGCATACCGGAAGAAATGGAGAGCGCGTGCTCGGGATACCGCGGCAGCGGAGATAGCCCGGATGTGGGGATAATGGCGGCGACACCCCGGAGTTGTTTCCACCTGAGCAGTATCAACTGGGGCCGTGACTTATGTCGGGGAGCTAAGAGAAATGTCTTCTGCTTGATAAATGACGTCACAGATAGCGTTCAGGACTCGTCTTCTGGCTCAGAATTGGGTAACTCCGCGCAAAATGTTGCTATCGGCCGCTGCAGAGACCTAAACACCTCACTTATCACCGCCCAGATACGGCTAATGAAGTGCATATCAGACATAGTTTTTGCTCTCCCGATAAGCTCGGTCATGGTTATTATCGACGAAATTACATTTCCAGCGAGTCTTTTGATATAGAGTATAGACAAACATGGGTGATAAATACACCGATTGTCGGCCCAAACTGCAGGGTATGCCGATTAGAGAAACATACCACACATCCTCCACTCTATAGCTGGGATTCTGTCAGATGTATGAGGGAATAACTACATGATATAAAATACAGCAAATCCATCGCTCTTCTTCTGTCTAAACGAGGTAATGAATTACTGAGGCCGAATTATAATACTGGAGTTAACCCATGAATAGCCTTAGTCCAGAACTTCTCCTAGTCCCCATTACACAGAATAATTTCAAATCTAGTTATATACATGTGTAGCCCTTTTCTTACTATTTCCCTTAACTAGAACATGTTTGGAATGACAAGTTAGACCTAGTTTACCACTGCTGGGCATCGCAGACTGGCAATATAGTGTCCAGTATCCGTGTCAATGGTGTGGGTAGGGCTGCAGAGGGTAGAGACAACTTCCCCGTATGACAGATGGACCCCTCTAGACCTCCTGATCGTTGGGGCGACCCTATCCGCGACGCCCCCTACCGGGTAAAAATATCAACCCATGGGTGGGCTGCGTCCAACGATCTGACCAGGTCTGAACGGGGGCAAATGCCTGCTAGTTACATGCAGGATCGTATTTCAGGTTACAGGTGTTTCTATTAGCATGTGTATATATGTCCTACTAGTATATATGTTGAAATGTGGATAGGGTATATACAGAGGCCCTACCATGCATTGCCTTTATAGACTATGGTTATGAGAAGGTTTGTAGAATTAACCACAGCTTGCTGGTGGGGCCAGACGAGGGAGAAGCCCAAGTTGCCCAACCAGAAAGATGTGTTTGGACAATTACAGGTTTAGCGCATACATTGTATGTAGGACCAAATCATGTTCTGTGACCAACATGTCATTCACAGTCCGACATTGACTACATTCCTTATACATTCAAGGGCGCGAAATAGAAAAACCTAACAAAGCGATATCAATGCATACAGCGTAAAACCGACAGCTCTGGCGCAGATATAGACTGCTCTCTGCATTATATCACATCAACTTCTTGAGAAAAATAATCAACGTTATGACGGTTATCCAGCCCCATCCAGACGTTAAGTACCCTAGTCTGCTTGATTGATGACTCCCCTGCTCGTCTCACCTAGGTCCCCCGCTTGTTATATACCTGCCACACCACGCCCAAATGTTCACCGTTATCTGCGTCCCTAGCAACCACCACCTTAGCAACCCGCCATCGCCGCCACCTTGATTACCGGCGTCCGCTCCCGCCGCGACCCCTACCGAGCTACCCGCCAACTTCCCGCCAACTCCTCCATAGCTACTTCCCTCCTCTGGCGGCTCCCCATTGGCCGCTGATGCCGATCACGTGATTGATGAGATCACGCGCCATTTACCGCGAGAAAAGCGGGGCGAATGATGTACAGGTCATGTGACCTTGTCGCCCGTTGGCGGCTATCGTGGCGCTATCTGGCGGTGGCAGTGTGCACTACGGGTCGCGTGGCGCGGGTGGGAGGGGGGAGGGGTGATAGGATCAGGGCCTCATGACAGGGGCGGATTTAGGGGGGGGCGGACCCGGCGTGCGCCCCCCCTATTTTTCTGTATATTTTAATGTGACAATTTCCGATACCCCCAGTACATTGCCTATTTCACGCCCCCCCTTTTTCAAAATCCTGGATCCGCCCCTGCATGATCATGGGGCGCGCGCACAGGGGCATATAGGCATGAAGATATCTAAACAGGCCGGCCTGACGCGCCGCTGATAAGTTTCAAAGGAGAACACGGACGGTGATTAGCCGCCGAATGAAATGTCACGAGGCCGACTTACACGACGCGGATTTGGACGCAGTGGGTCGCGCGTGCGCAGTGACCATCCCCGACTGTGGCGAGTATTACGGACTGATAAGACGACGACCAACGACTTGGCGACCATCAATGCATAGTCTACTATGCCCATCCTGCAGATGATCCAACGCTCACTCCAGGCGAGCTCCCATTTCAGGTTAAGTGCATTCATTCCCGCCTTTCCTACGAGCGCAGAATCATCACAAGGAGAAATTTTCTCAGCATTGCGATACAGCAAAGTCTGGAGATCTTATAGTGTGAGATGTATTATGGTATTATTATATAGACCAATAGAAGTCAATTCTTAAGATTAGTGTGGGTTCCCAGTGTCATCAGACAATTCTTCCACCAAAAAGCATGTACCGATATGCCATCATATCACTTATATTTCTTTCATTTGAGACTCGTGTGGAACATGCACGTTAGGTGTAATGCTGGCTAGGTAGGTGCGATTACGAGAGACATGAGAGGCTGATGTCAGGGCAGTGCTGCACTAGAGAGACATGAGAGCCGGATGAGCATCCTGATGTCAGGGCGGTGTTGCACTATAGAGACATGAGAGCCTGATGTGCATCCTGATGTCAGGGCGGTGTTGCACTATAGAGACATGAGAGCCTGATGAGCGTCCTGATGTCAGGGCGGTGTTGCACTATAGAGACATGGGAGCCTGATGAGCGTCCTGATGTCAGGGCGGTGCTGCACTATAGAGACATGAGAGCCTGATGAGCGTCCTGATGTCAGGGCGGTGCTGCACTATAGAGACATGAGAGCCTGATGAGCGTCCTGATGCCAGGGCGTTGTTGCACTATAGAGACATGAGAGCCTGATGAGCATCCTGATGTCAGGGCGGTGTTGCACTATAGAGACATGAGAGCCTGATGAGCGTCCTGATGTCAGGGCGGTGCTGCACTATAGAGACATGAGAGCCTGATGAGCGTCCTGATGTCAGGGCGGTGCTGCACTATAGAGACATGAGAGCCTGATGAGCGTCCTGATGCCAGGGCGTTGTTGCACTATAGAGACATGAGAGCCTGATGAGCATCCTGATGTCAGGGCGGTGTTGCACTATAGAGACATGAGAGCCTGGTGAGCATCCTGATGTCAGGGCGGTGTTGCACTATAGAGACATGAGAGCCTGGTGAGCATCCTGATGTCAGGGCGGCGGTGTTGCACTATAGAGACATGAGAGCCTGATGAGCATCCTGATGTCAGGGCGGTGCTGCTGCCCGCTGCTGCTCCTTTTCAATTAGCAGACAGTGAGGCGTGGAGGATGGCTGATGGCCGTCACACAGATCACAGTGGGTAATTAACCCGTCAACTCACGTGCACAATGACACACTCTGCAGCAAATAGAGGCAGTCATACCGGGACACGTCTCCAGAGGCAGAGGAGGATGATACAGGATGATCTATATATACCAGGGCTTTATCTGAACCATTTACTATCACTGTGCATGTGTCACGCGCAATATCGAAATTTGCGCAATATCGGAACTCCTACATGAACATAAAATATATTATAAAATATATCAGTATACCCCTCAAACAGAAAGGTAGGGCAAGAAATGTATTTGCAAGGAGGTTATTTTGTATCATTTCAGGCCCAGGCAGCCAAAGGCCCAATGTTTTATCACAGCAGATGCATTTCTGCCACACCTTATTCACAGCTACATACAGGTGTGACATGCATGTGGGTTCTCCCTGACTGTTTTCACACCTCCAAGATGCAGTACAGTATCCACAAACATAGCTGAAATATATATTTATATTCTACATCTGTAGCTACAATAAAAAGAGAGAGGAGTTCTGATACTGTGCAATCTAACTATGGTGCAATTCCGGAATTGCTCTGCGCAGTTCCGGAATTGTACAGGGGCAATTCCGGAATTGGGCTGGTTCCTATTCTGCGCCTGACACATGTCCATCGGTATCTCGTAATGTGCAAGGCAGCATGGTGAATATATCATTGACGGTTAAGCAGTTCAATTAGTACCGATCCTGCTAATTTGATATAACCCTGGAACAAGGTAATTGCATGTAATAAGTCAAATACATATGGATATGATGTAAAGTTGAGCTTCCACAATCGTATATTCATGGCAAGACCTTCTGTTCTGCACATTTGATAACATGGACCCGCTGCTTAGTTTTCCCAGTTATCAAGGGCACTCACACCATACAGATTTTCGAATATCGCCCATTTGACCCCTGTGGACTTTGGGCTTTAATGTGTTCTCAAAGTAAGCCAAGGGCGCGGTGTGTGATGATCTCGGGGATGATCTCCTTTACCAGGCAAAACTCACTGGCCCCTAATGCAGCTAGGAACTTGTTGCTTCTTCCAATATCTCTCTATGGGGCCTGGGATACCTGATAGCTTGGACTGGCAGCAAGAGAGATGGGGACGGTAGGCAGTTAGGGAGTGGGGTAAAGTACCTTGGAGTGGGGGCTGGGGTGCATGCATGGTAGGGTGGGATAGAGGTCAAAGACGCCCAATGAGCATGAAAGTTTAGCGCCAGGCTTGCTGGTATACCCATCAGAAGGCTCTAGAGTCTGTGTTACACTAGCGCTGTGCCTCTACCCACCTGCCGACTCCCAGCGACATTGAAATTAGGGCCCATTAAGACATTACCAATACCGGCTTGTTGCTTATCATGAAGGACGTACGCGGCCCTGTCCGCGCGGCAGCCCTGCACAAGTCACCAGCAGGGGAAAGAGCTCGGCCGCTACCATCCTCAATAATATCGTCGGCTAACCGACCGGCCGCGATCGATGGGCACCCCGCCCTGCCCCCGTCCACCCCAGAGCAATCTTATGGATTCGGGGTAGATAGGGAGAAGAGGGGGCGCCCCCTCCCCCCGAGCCCCTTATTTATGGCTATGGTGCCGGCGATAGGCGCTCGACCCCCTCTGAAAGCAGCCAATCTAGAAGTTACTTCTTCATGTGGTCATTTCTCTTCGTCTTTGGTCCGATGACCTCCACGCTGACGACACTCTCGTTTATTTCTATTTCTATATTCAGAAGGGGGTTGGGTGGTGGAGGGGTGGAAGGGGAGGGCAGTTTGTCCTTTGACGGATCACCACCGACTGCTTGGTCTTGTTATGATATAAGGAAGGTTGCGGTGTAATGAAGTTATCGCCGAAGCACCGTTACTTCTTATGGAGTTTGTACACACATACCCCTATCTGTTGCAGGCTTAGAACACTCAAGAAGTCTTAAGATGGACCAGGAGGGATGACCATGGCTGCACCTGGGCCTGATAGCAGAGGATGAGTTGGCCGTTAAATAACCCTGTTATCGCCCATAATCCCTGCTAGGGATTTTCGTGGGAATGGAAAGCGACAGTTGGACAAATAGTCACTTCAGACATCAAGGAATTAGAAGTATTTTGCAGGACATGGACAGGTTGATAAAGCTGGCTCTATTTCTAGTTGCGCCATGAGATTTGGGGGTTAACTTTTATGTGGGATATTAAAAGGTAATTTCAGAAATGTTTTCTTCAAGCTACCTTGTACCAGCATAAAAACATGTTATTTTACAGTTCTCAACATCTCCCTGTGACGTCTCGTCAAACATCTCTCTGTGATGTCACGTCAAGTCAGTTCTCTGCACAGGAAATGGCTATCCGTGCTTCCAAAAAGGGCAGACGACAAACGGCCCCTTCCGGCGGTCTAGCGTGGCGGATTGGGGCGCGTTCATTCAGCGCTCTGGTTATTACCAAAGCCGGCAGGGGGCGCGTCGACAAGGGACGCTGACGGGACGCTGACCGGCTCTTATCGTCGGCTGCGTCTTTGTCTCCAAGTCGTTTAATCAAGCGCCGCGTGGTGGCGACACCAGCGGGTCGCGGGAGCGCGGCGCCACGCTCCAGCTCGTCACAATCGGCGGCCAATCCCCCAAGGCGGCGACCACCCTGTAAACGACACATCTATCTCCATCGTTTCATCGTTTGGCCCCCGCGTTCCATTTCCTATGAATTTGTCGGCGGGCAGGGTGCACGGGCGCTGATACATACCGGCCAGTAATGCCTGACCATGCCGACCGGGCGCCCCGCCTTTATCGGGGCGCCACACTTGGCCCTAATAAACCTGGGTATCCGTAGATAAACAGTTGCTAAACTGCTTCGCCAATACCTCCTGAATGCCAACAGATACACGCGGCTACTTTTTTCTTCTCCCATTCGACTGGCGACTATAAATCACCTAACCGATAACCACTCTAATCCGTTCATCATGCTTAGTGCTTAAAGCCCCTTGCGTCCAGCTCACCCTTCGGCCTGCCCCTCGACCTCAAACCCCGCCCCAATAAATATACATCTCTTTCAGACTCTTTGATCTGCCGCCCCCAGAAAACATTAGTGACCACGGGGCGTGCGCCGCTCGTGACCAACTCACCGACCAGGGCGCTTACCGCCGCCAGGGGTATAGGGCCTGGGGCGGGGGCTATTGTTTTATAACGGCCTGCCCTGCCCCCTACCCCTCACCCCATCCCACCCCGTCCCCACCTCACCACAAACAATCGGCACAACACGGCCGAGTGGGAGGCGCGCCGATTGGATCTGAGTTGTTGGGAGCAGCTCGTGCTGTGGAATACGCCTTGGGGCCTGACGGAGCTGCTCCCGTAAGGTGGGGGCTTAGCGGGTTATGTACGGGGTTGGGGTGGGAGCGGGCGGGAGGTGCAGTGGGGACAGTTATAAGGGAGTTAAGCTGGAGTTTTGTGTAGGGTCGTGTAAAGGTGTAAGAAGCGCGCTATGGAGGATGATGGCTTGGGGGAGTATGGGCTAGTTTTAGTGGGAGAGGTAAGACCAGGTGAGCGTAGCGTACCCAGTGGGCACAACATTCAGTTCAATGTTGAATCAACGTTGCAACAACATTGAATCAACATTGTCAACCAGTTTTCAATGTTGATTCAATGTTCTGTGCCCACTGGGTATTGGCCCGTATAAGCGCCAGGGTCTCAAATAAGCGCCGAGGGTACAGGGTTATTGAGACAGATTGATGCACTTGATTCTGGCACGGAGGGAACTGAGCATTCAACATAGGCTTGAATGTAGAAAAGTGTAAACTTGACCAATTGTGAAAAGAATGAACCAGAAGCAAATCTAGGCTGTTATATATAGAGGATGAAGTAGGCCCATGTATAGAGGTATACTAATCAGGTATGGTCACATGGTGTACCTGAAGGAAGACCTGGGAGCTGCATGCTGGTACTGCCCCCTGCAGGGTGAGAGGCTCAACCTGCTCAATGTGGCTATAAAACAGGGTATAAGGGGCTGAGCTGCTCACAACGACTCAATCTGCTCATCTGTTACAGTATGGGGACACATAGCCCTGGGACATCTCCATCATGGTCATACTGGTGTTACCAATGCACTGCACTTGCTATGTAAAGGTGGAATAGGGCTGTGATTTAATACATAGGCATACACTTGCTCAATACCTATAGGTCCATGTATCTTGCTCTATCCTCTTTGGTTAAGGTAGCTAACTCATGAACTTTAACGTACATAGGTAGCCTGATGCGTCCTTAGGGTGTAGATTGCTGTGATTAGCATGACTGTTATCACAAGCAGGGCTGCAGCCTCAGTATAGTGCACAGGTTATTCCCTTTAAATATATACCCCTAATATATAGATAATATCCTTGTGTGATGGAAGTCTGCTTTATCAATTTAACACTACTTCTATGACGTCGACGTCTTTTTTCTCTGTGCTTAGGTTTGTATGCAGATTGCATTCATCTATTGATTGCAGACGGTGACTCTATTGTGTGTGCTGCCACCTATCTATCTACCCATGATTGTTAACAGTCTTGAGTCTCTCTCCAAAGTAACACGTTAAGGGCGACATCGTGCTTAAATGCAGTATGTCGATTTGTTGTCATGATGCATCATGAATATATCCCTCACGAATATGCACTCGCCAGGGCTACATAAATGCACCCTGCCGAACCATTGGAAGTGTATCATCCTCATCGGGTCGGGATGATGCATTCATGCATCATGACGACCAAGGACTTAAGACATTAACCGCACATTAAATCACCATGCGGCCCTTAAAGGGTTAAAAGACGCCACCAAAAACTGGCTTCATTTCCCCCGGCCACAACAGAGATGATAACCGAAATACGTATACTACTTTCAGTGTTAATTGAAAACTTTTTTTCTTCTATACACATTTATCAACGATTCGCCATAAGTTGTACACAATGTCTGCAGCCGTGCGAGACAAAGGCTCTTTTCAATAATTCCCCGCCGAATCAATTTTCACTTTAATTGCTAATTAAAACTTCTCTGTGTTGACATTCATATATTCATTAATTCCTAAACGCTCCCTGGGAAACATTCCATTCGGCGGGTGTTATCAACTCTTCCACAGATATTGTCAGGGTGCCTTCTCATCTGCATAAACTTTAATCTACATACGAACCACTGCCTCCCCCACAAAAACACCCCACCCACTGATGGGACCATCGGCGCATTAAACCTAACGCCTAGCTTGCAACTCCATTGTCAGCCATTCAATATCAAATTATATTTGTTTTGCAGATAAGATTGCCCCTGGAATTTATTCCTTGATAGGGAAATCATTGCGCTGCTTGTTTCTTTTTTTCTCTCTCCCTTTAAATAAAAAAATGTCGCTGGTTGCTGGATCGTTGAGGAATCAGCAGTTGTGATTATCGCTGGTAGCCAGCCGCATGGGGAGTGATTTATCATGGTTGCTGAGGCGTGGCCTCCTTTTCAGCGTGTGGCTGATGTCTATCTGGTATCGGTGAGACCTGCATGCCAATCTCCAATGAGGAGGATACACCCACCTACAGGGATTCGTGGAGGGAGGGGGAGGGGGAGTAACATCACCCGTAACGGTGGCTAATTTCTGGGATTTCAGGACGGGTGTATATCATGTATGGTGGCTGTATACATTGTGTGTACGTGCGTATTTTCACAGGCACCCCTGACGATTTGGGTGTGACTAGCCCTTTTAGGGCAACAGAGTGATTTTATGTGCTCTGCCCTTTGTCGTCGTGGTGTATGCATGTAGACCTGGCGAGTAACTCGCCAGGTCTACATGCATCAGGTATCAACCCCATCGGGTTGGCATGATGTTTGAATGCAGCACTGAATGGCGAGTCCCATCGTGCCACTCAAGCTCCCCCGTGGGTTGCATTCAAGCCATATTTTCTTGACACCATATTAGAAAAAGAACACCAGTATACTTAAATGAAATTCGTAATTTTTGAAATGTTATAATGGAAAGAACCCCGTTATCATATAACGTGTTTGGGGGAGGGGGAGGGTTACTCCAAGCTTGTTGTCAGTTTGGATTTACAGCAATGTAAGTCATGTAACATGTACATCCATTGGTAACTCAAGCTGCAAGATTGATATAAAACAAGGAGGGCTTCATTTTGTGCAAACCTTTTCAGTATTTTCCAGGGGTCTATAAAGTTCAAATTATCAGGCATGATTGTCCTGAAGACCCAACATATAGCATGATTATTAATACGCACAACCTTGGTCACCCAAACAATAAAACACAAAACATATTGACTGATGCAACCTACAGGGTCCAGTTCAAAATACAATGTGCAATATGGTTTCGGTCACTGCCAAGTGGACTTAGAAATCTCTGATGACGTGACGCGCCGCACGTAAGACGTACATTCCACGTCACCTCTGGCGTCATACATATTATAAAAAATGTGTTTGCTGCGGCCCTATAGCAATGCCTCAATGTTTGCTTTCAAACTTTGTTTTTAAAATTTGCTTTCACTAAATGAATTAAATTGCTCTGTATAGAGTTAAAGTGAAAGACTCAAATCGCAAAAAGTGCCAGGATATAGGCAATGTTAAAATAAAACTCGCCCGAGGATCCGAGTCTCGCGTTCTTTTCATCAGCCTCCTCCAACAATCACCCCTTCCCCCACCACATACATACACACATTTTTCCTTGTAGATCATCTCTCACGAGCCATGGTCGTGATCGTTATCTCTCTATCCTTCTGGCCTTATCGGCAGCCAATCTGATAGCCAGGTTATTGTTTGTGGCCTTGTTACCTTGGTCCTCTGTTCGCCACTCACTTACATCTTACCGCCCCCTCCCCCAGAGAGAAAATGAGAGAGTTATATAAAATTGGCAAACTTTATATGTAAATCATTGAGGAATTGGGGATTTTCTTTAAGGTCGGCTCCATATCAATCTAGGGGTGTGTTAGGATTGGAGGAGGGGGAGACCTGAATCACCTTTTCCCATGTGTGACAGGTAGAACCAAGCACCATATATTGAGGCTTATCTCAAGGAAACTTGATAGAGTTGGATAAAGAACACGTTATCTGATGGAACTACGGACTGCTGGACCACCGCCTACATGACAATGAACAGGTCTCTCTGCTGCTATCTTCTTTATCAATCAAAGAAAATAACATCTGTTGTTTATACATTGTGTTATGTAGCTGTCACTCAGATGGAACACTTGTTTGATGAATCACATGTACATTGTACTTACATGTTGAGAGCATGAGTGAGCACCTGGTATGTACCATGCTATATGATATATAGACCCCCCTCCCAGCCCTTGCCTTCTGAAATATAGGAATTTAAACTGTTATACGTATACCCGTCTTCGATATTTGATTGGTTTTCTTTTTTATTGCAGGGGACCCACATAGAATCCCTTGACTGCCCGACTTTCAGAAGTGAGTAGGTTTGGCGACCGTGACGCTCACATTTCTCTCTGTGTGTTCTTCAAAACGACACTAGAATGGGTGAGAGGAGACCGATAGGCATTCTGGTGAGCAGGAGCGGATCCATAGTGAACGAGTAGGAATTAGAGGGATTATATATGAGTGTCTATTACTATACTTAAAATTGAGATCCAAGGATCTCCTAAACAATCCATATAAATGGACAACATTCACTGACATGATAACTAGTATATCGTTTTGCAAATCTCCGGATACCGACAACTTAGAACAGCAAAATCCTTGATATAATACTACTCACAAGGCTTCGATGGAATCCACTATTGTAATAGAAGGGAGGGGGGGGGGCGGAGTTGATTGACAGGTGGATTTCGGACCTGATCACAGGCAAACAATATCTATATACTCAATATATCTGTTATCGCAGCTGCTCTGATAGCAGCTAATTACCATGGTGAAACCAGCAGGTATGCAGCAAGCTGATAAGGGAACTGATACCCACAGATCTATATAGATACCGACCTTCTATAGATACAGAAGGGTTATAAATCAGTACATACGTTACGCAATGTGGGCTGTTCATATGATGTGCCCTTTGTAAGATGATACAATAGCCATATCAAAGTGCATAGTTCTGGGATGGTATTTCCAAATTCCCTTTATCTCTTCCACTTATTACTCTATATGAAGTTCTGTTATCTTTTGGTATCTACATCATATTCCAAAGATCGACATAGAAATATGCAGTCAGAGATAAAAGGAAAGATAGACGGCTACATTTATAACTCAATATCTAGGTACAGTCATAAAAGCGCGCATCGATAACACCTTATCAACGCCTTATTATTTTATGGTGTTGTTGGAGAACAACAAGGTAATTTTGTAACCGTATTATCTGGAAACTCAAAAATACTTAAGCGCGAAGGCGCGTAGGTTTTAGGGGTTGCCCACTGTTGCCAGTCATAATGTGCCATTTCGATATACTACTCACAAGACAACGCTGTAGTCATAGAGTAGGTATGACTACGCTGGGCTGAGCTCCCATCGCTCTCCTGATCGAGTTGCCTCCCCCTACTCTTTTCAGCTGTTGTGGCATTAAACGCCATGGCATTTGGATATTCCAGCATTTTTACTGGAGTTGGATATTAATTAACTTGATGAAATTATGCTAGAATAAATGGGATCCCTCTCATGGACTTTGCCATCATGTTAATCACTAAAATCTGCCCACTACTATGCCGTTTTTGATACTTCAGTTCGTATCAGATATCACTCACTGCATTCATATTCGCATATTCAATATGTTATTATTAAGATCGAATTGAATATAGGTTTACTCATATCACCTATGATTTCTCCTGTCCGCTGTTCTGTTCGCACCATAAACTACCCGTGCATGGGTGGGTGGATCATGGGGAGAGGGGTGGCTTCCTCCGGCTACCCCTGCTCATTATCACTAATTTCACGTATTAACTCACCGTACCGCGCACTGTGTGTGCAACTGATAACGGCCTAGGATCGCTATCAGTACCACTGGGGTAGAAATAAAGGGAAAAAAGAGAAAAGAATAGAAAGGGCCCCCTCCCCTCCCTCTTGGATATCTCCCCCTCCCCTTCAGCTTCATTATCTGTGAATAAGGAGCAAATCGAAACGTTCAGTGCCCAATTGGACCACCCAGCGGTGTTCATGATAAGGGGACCCGCCCAGCATGCTTCAACATGGCTGCATCCTCCCACCCACCCAGGCCCTGTTAGCCTATAATTGATTTCCCACCGATTGGAGCGTCTCCCCTTTGACTAAAGGGCTACGGGTGAGCTGGGAGGGCTGGGGTTGGGGGTGAGGATGGAGTGTGTGTGTGTGGGGGGGGGGGGGTGGGAGGTTGATCCGTCGCGGGATATAAATCACTCCGCCGACAAAGCCTGCTGACAAGCGGGAACTACTTTGTGTCGGCGCATGAATACAGGGGTGCAATGAGGCGTGACGTGTCACGGCACTGACTGGGGGCAGATAGCGGCCGGACACGGTTCAGTGGTCGTGGTGGGTGGGTGGTGGGGGGGGGGGTGAAGGGTGAGGGAAGCGGCCATCAGGTCAGGACAGAGCAGAGGTCGACACAAGAATAATAACCTGTCCCACATAGGTCACATTATTCCTAATACTAATAGGGGATGAAAAGGGACATTTAGTCTGTGTGGGGAGAGCAACGGGCATGCCTACACCTAGTGATATTAGACACACACTGTCATTGGCCCTATCAATAGCTTTGCCCGCAGGTCCCTTTTCCCAGTACATGTCACAGACAACTGAATATTTCCGCTTGTACCGAGCATGATCCACCTGCTGGTAAATATCTGACAGGATATGGACAGTCAAATCTTTACGATTTTTTTTTTGGGGGGGGGGGGGAGAGTTTTCACACTTTGAAACTCAAAAGAAATCCATTTGTGAATTATATAATGTAAAATTCCGAGTTGAATACAGTTTTTTGTCTGTTCCATGTCTTACGTAATATATTTATTGGATTGGTCGACAGGAGATAAAAACTTAATTGAATTAGTATAGACCCGGGGGCTTTAATTTGAGCCTGATATATTACAAGTCTGAACGCATTTTGAGATAAAGCTAGTTGGATGCGATCCACGTAGATAAGTCACCATTAAGCACATGTGTAATTAGATGGAATTTTCCCGGAGATTCCCAGATATTGTCAAGTTTAAAGTTAATTGTATGCAGTAGGTCATAACTACATGTACATGTGTATTTGTATCTATTAGAAATACTGGCACAGAGGTTAACATTGTTTGGCATATGGGCATCTGCCCCGGGCTAACTGCATTATAAAAGCCGTTATCTTCTGTTCTGCACATAAAACAAACGTTATGTTGCACTCAGTTAACACATGCTGATTTCTTTTTCTTTTCCTGACTTGCTCTAGAAGAATGTTCCCAAGGCTACTTTCCATACTATTCCCTGATCACCCTTCCATGACTTCCCATAACCTTGGAAAACCTGTCTGGGCGTACATAATTTTGGTGAGCAAAGAAATAGATTAGA
The DNA here is from genome assembly GCA_947462335.1 of Harmothoe impar. Classification (NCBI taxonomy): domain Eukaryota; kingdom Metazoa; phylum Annelida; class Polychaeta; order Phyllodocida; family Polynoidae; genus Harmothoe; species Harmothoe impar. Next base: position 43,966,786 of record OX381712.1, on the reverse strand, counting down.
GTATCTAAATCTAAAAAAATGTAATCTACCACTGGTTTTATATCCGTCTTTTAATTTAGATTTTAAACGCATTTAATACTGTAAATAACACATGTAATACATCTAAGAACAATAACAAAGTAGAGAATATTAGAGAGAATACTCACGATATCTGGGAGGCTGTGGGGAGGTGCCGTGCTCGGGGCTGGACCCCTTGCGCTCTAACATGATGGGGCTGCGGCTATCAGGCTCGGGGCGGCCTAGGTTGGGTGTGCTCGGCCTCAGCACTGAACTCTTCACCACCATGGCCGAGGCTGTGGCGGGGCTGTGGCCGCCCAGGCTGCTCACACTGCCCTCTTCAGACTTGACAGACACAGGGCTGCAGGGAGTGGGGGTGCGGAGGGCGGCGGCGGCCACAGGTGTGGCGGCCCGTGGAGGTGTAGGGCTGGGGGTGCTGCAGGGGGGAGCCCTTGTTGAGGCCTCAGGTGAGGTGGGAGTTGGAGTTGTTGCTGTTGTCTCCTTACTGTTAGGTGAGCTGCTCCTTCTCACTGGTTCCGGCTCTTGCCGACAGGTGGCGAGCAGCTCGTGCTCCTCCTTGATGTCCTCAGTTATCTCGCACCACACCAGGTTAGTGGCTGCAATATACAAAAGGTGGATTGTCTGAATTTAAAAGTCTTGAAGTTGGCTGTTATATAACTACAATGTAGAAGGGAGACCCCAACCCACCACCAAAAAAAGTAGACAAAGGAGTGCCCACCTTAGGCTTATGTAATGTTTCATATGAACAAAGATAGATAAGAAAGGAAAGAGTAGATAAAGGATTACACTTGAATTTAATCAATCGTATGAAGTTACACATTTAAAGGACAATGTTTTTGTGGAAAAAAGAGAGTGGGTGGTGTAAGTAGTACAATGTAGTACTGGACACTGGACAGGCAATTGCAACAAGAGTACTTCAACACCCAAAAGCACCATTAAGGGTCCAGCATAATCCACCCCTTTTCAACCACATATTTGTTGTTCAGAAATCCTATAAATACGACAATGAAGTTAGTCATAACAAAGACTTGTCCAGGATCGTCAATTGCACAACATGAGACATTGCCATCGTCATGGCCATCTGCCATATTGTAGAATATGATCCTCCTGTATAGAGTTAGGGGGAAAGGTAAATACATGTGTGTGGATGTGTGTGCAAGGGAGGGGGTGGAAGAGGCATGTATACATAGATCTATGTGTATATGCTGAGCTGGTGATGGTGGTCAGTGAGCATGCCTATAATTGTGCATGCTCAGGATGATGCACTGACCACCAGGGGGAGAGCTCATGAGCAGCTCTTGGCAGAGGGGAGGGGGTAGCAGGGGTACTGCTGATTGGTCAAGGGTCAGCAGCAGCCACACGGAGGCTGCTGCATGTACTTCGATGTAATTGCATATATACTGTGTGATGTTGGAAATATAATCAGAACTATACTGCACTTCGAGTTGGCCTTACTCTTTCCTATTTTACACTGGAATCCTACCGGCATGGACTATGTAGTTCTCATTAAATAGGAAAGGCTAAGAGGTGAGGGAATGAAATAGGTGACTGATATCTTATCATGGAGGACAAGCTGGAGGTGGGCGAGGAGGAGGATGGAAGCCAAGACCCTGGAGGAGGACAAGCCATGTAGGCAGTATTTTGGTCTGCAACTACAATATCATGTTAAGAGGAGGTCAAGATGCATCTTCATATCAACTGGAGGATGGACTTGAGGTGGCTGTTGTGCATTGGTGGGAGGAGGACGAAATCCACAGTAAGGTCAGTGAAGTGGTGTACTGTCTGCACCCCAATCTACATCATCATGCTATCACTGGAGGGAGGAAGACGTGGTCAGGTACCAAAGAGGTCGTGAGAGGTCGTTTTGTATATCAGAGGACGGGAGGAGGTCGTGAGAGGTCGTCATCTATATCAGAGGGCGGGAGGAGGTTGTGAGAGGTCTTCATTTATATCAGAGGACGGGAAGAGGCTGTGAGAGGCTGTCATTTATATCAGAGGACGGGAGGAGATCGTGAGAGGTCGTCATTTATATCAGAGGACGGGATGAGGTTTATACATCTACAGAAAGACTTATAATATGAAGGAAAGGGTATCTGAAACGTTTTTCTATACTGTTATAGACTGTTATAAGACACTGGGATGAAGGAACTCTTGAATATTAATATTGCACATTATGCATAATACTGTGGAGGTACTGTACAGGATGTGCAGTGGGCAACGTACGTCCTAGATAGATGCAGGGTAGATGCATGACTACATTGTAAACTTTACAGAATCGAAAATTGATGGGAATATGAAAATTCATGTTTTGACAAATTATATTTTGAAGATAAGGTTGATTATATCCATGGTGTGATGGGAGGTATACATGTGCATGGGTAGTGTGTAAGATGCGGTACACGGAGGGTTGGTTAACTGGGACTATTGGAAAACGAGTTATCTCTCACTGAGAGTATTGGTGGGTTAATTCTCATATGATTATGCATGGGTCAATGAATATCAAGGTGTACTAATGGTGTCGTATTTTACTCTCTGGGATTTGACAGAGCCTGTGGAAGGTCGCTATTTATACTGTAAAGGTACTATAAATGTAAAGAGGCCGAGATTTCACTGGAAGGTCCTTTGGTTGTGGTGGTGATTCACGTTTTCTGAAACAAAGTATTGACAAATCATAATGTATATTCCTCTTTTGCATAAATACAGAGGAGGGATAGGTGGAGTTGGACGTGAAGAAGGTATAGAGGCATGCTGTGGACATGTGGTAAGGGAAAATACATGTAAATATATAATCAAGGGATGCAGGGGATCCCATTGGGAAGGAAGAGGATTAACAGCAGGATAAATCGGAAGGGATCATGGAGGGATGATCCTTGGGAGACTGGAATAAAGGATGATGGCAAGATGTAGTTACACATGCTCAAGGAGGTGCATGTCCAGATGGGTAGGAGGTATATTTACTTTGGGGAAACTATGGCTGGGACTGGTAGGGCCTATCGGGGGAGCAATGGGGGTGCTGGAGCTCTGCACGCAGGTGTATAAAGGACAGCACAGTTGATATAATGGGGGGAGGGTAACCTGACTTGCATTTGGTATGGGAATTGGGAGAGGTTGATACATTGATAGTTATAGCATCTATCACTGCTATATATGTGATGGGAGATGGGGTTATGGTTATTTAGCTCTAGTCACTGCTATATGCGTGGTGGGAGGTAGGGTTATTGGTATTTAGTCTCTTGTCATTGCTATATGCGTGATGGGAGGTAGGGTTATTGGTATTTAGTCTCTTGTCACTGCTATATGCGTGATGGGAGGTAGGGTTATTGGTATTTAGTCTCTTGTCATTGCTATATGCGTGATGGGAGGTAGGGTTATTGGTATTTAGTCTCTTGTCACTGCTATATGCGTGATAGGAGGTAGGGTTATTGGTATTTAGTCTCTTGTCACTGCTATATGCGTGATGGGAGGTAGGGTTATTGGTATTTAGTCTCTTGTCACTGCTATATGCGTGATAGGAGGTAGGGTTATTGGTATTTAGTCTCTTGTCACTGCTATATGCGTGATGGGAGGTTGGGTTATTGGTATTTAGTCTCTTGTCACTGCTATATGCGTGATAGGAGGTAGGGTTATTGGTATTTAGTCTCTTGTCACTGCTATATGCGTGATGGGAGGTAGGGTTATTGGTATTTAGTCTTTTGTCACTGCTATATGCGTGATGGGAGGTTGGGTTATTGGTATTTAGTCTCATATCACTGCTATATGCGTGATGAGAGGTAGTGGACACTGAGAGAGAGGTTCGTGTCGAGCAGGGGGCCTTCTCTGAGAGAGAGAGTTGGGAAGGTGGTCCGAGGGAATGGTAGCGCCAGGCACTGAGAGAGAGATTTGTGTCAAGAAGGGGGCCTTCTCTGAGAGAGAGAGTTGAGAAGGTGGCCCGAGGGAATGGTAGCGCCAGGCACTGAGAGAGAGATTTGTGTAGAGCAGGGGGCCCTCTCTGAGAGAGAGAGTTGGGAAGGTGGTCCGTGGGAATGGTAGCGCCAGGCACTGAGAGAGAGATTTGTGTAGAGCAGGGGGCCTTCTCTGAGAGAGAGAGTTGGGAAGGTGGTCCTGGGAATGGTAGCGCCAGGCACTGAGAGAGATATTTGTGCCAGGCAAGGTGATGCAGGTGGTCAGGAATATTGATGTTCTGCCAAAGGCAGCACTGGGGTATGGCTAGTGTAACCAGGGGTGGGGGTATAGGGCAAAAGTTAAAGGGGGAAGGGGGTAATCATAAAGATGATTAACCACTATATCTATACATTCTGACTCAAATTCAATAAATAACAATCCTCAAAAAAATCTGAATTTAAATTGCATTTAATTACACCTGGTCAGGACATGGGCACTGGTTATGGGTTATAGGTAGAAGGATGGAGGGGATTGGGAAAAAGGGAGGGGGGTTGGCGGATCAACCCCCCACCCACATATATGGCTCCGCAGGGAATATCTCACCAGGCTCCAAGAGTAAGGCACTATGGACCCACCCACACCACAGGTGTGTAGGATGGTGGGAACGCGGCCTTGCTGGAGGGGGCTGGGTGGGCCTTGGACTCCAAGGGGGAGACACTATGGACCTACCCACATTCCGTTGTGTAGGATGGTAGGGCCGCGGTTTCACCTTGGGTGTCTAGGGGGGCGGAGGGATTAGTGTAGTGGAACGGACGGAACGGGTGGAGGGTTGGCGGATCAACTCTCTACCCAATTATGGCTCCGCATGGAATATCTCACCAGGCTCCAAGAGTAAGGCACTATGGACTCACCCACACAACAGGTGTGTAGGATGGTGGGAACGCGGCATTGCTGGAGGGGGCTGGGTGGGCCTTGGACTCCAAGGGGGAGACACTATGGACCTACCCACATTCCGTTGTGTAAGATGGTAGGGCCGCGGTTTCACCTTGGGTGTCTGGGGGGGGCGGAGGGATTAATTAGTGTAGTGGAACGGACGGAACGGGGGAGGGTTGGCGGATCAACCCTCCACCCACATATGGTTCCGCATGGAATATCTCACCAGTCTCCAAGAGTAAGGCACTATGGACTCACCCACACAACAGGTGTGTAGGATGGTGGGAACGCGGCATTGCTGGAGGGGGCTGGGTGGGCCTTGGACTCCAAGGGGGAGACACTATGGACCTACCCACATTCCGTTGTGTAGGATGGTAGGTCCGCGGTTTCACCTTGGGTGTCTGGGGGGGGCGGAGGGATTAGTGTAGTGGAACGGACGGAACGGGGGAGGGTTGGCGGATCAACCCTCCACCCACATATGGCTCCGCATGGAATATCTCACCAGTCTCCAAGAGTAAGGCACTATGGACTCACCCACACCACAGGTGTGTAGGATGGTGGGAACGCGGCATTGCTGGAGGGGGCTGGGTGGGCCTTGGACTCCAAGGGGGAGACACTATGGACCTACCCACATTCCGTTGTGTAGGATGGTAGGTCCGCGGTTTCACCTTGGGTGTCTGGGGGGGTGGAGGGATTAGTTTAGTGGAACCGGGGGAGGGTTGGCGGATCAACCCTTCTCCTGGAATTAGTCGTAGTACAATGGTTCTAACGGGCGTGACTGGTAGAGCGGGCGTGACCGGTAGAGCAGGCGTGACCGGTAGAGCGGGCGTGACCGGTAGAGCGGGCATGACCGGTAGAGTGGGCGTGACAGGTAGAAAGGGCGTGATGGGTAGAATGGGCGTCACCGGTAGAAAGGGCGTGAAGGGTAGAACGGGCGTGACGGGTAGAACGAGCGTGACGGGTAGAACGGGCGTGACGGGTAGAACGAGCGTGACGGGTAGAACGGGCGTGACGGGTAGAACGGGGGTGACGGGTAGAACGGGCGGACGGGTAGAACGAGCGTGACGGGTAGAACAGGCGTGACGGGTAGAACGGGCGTGACGGGTAGAACGGGCGTGACGGGTAGAACGGGCGTGACGGGTAGAACGGGCATAACCAGTCGAACGGGTGTAACCAGTCGAATGGGCGTAACCAGTCGAACGGGCGTAACCGGTAGAACGGGCGTAACCGGTAGAACGGGCGTAACCGGTAGAACGGGCGTAACCGGTAGAACGGGCGTAACCGGTAGAACGGGCGTAACAGGTAGAATGTGCGTAACAGGTAGAATGTGCGTCATGGGTAGAACGAGCAGAATGGCTGGAACGCGTAGAACAAGGTTGAAGGTTTATCATTCTGGCCATCGCCATTAGATAATAACTCGATTAGAGCAATGGTTGGAGGGTGGGGTGCAAACTGCATGTACATTGGTCTATCATCATACTGAGTTGTAATAACTTGTTTTATTATGTGCATCTCTCTCTTGACCAGGTGAGAGTCATGTTATTTATCATTATGAATGACTTATTCATAATTGTAATTCATATGCATGAATCTTAGGGGGGAAGGTGTGTAGAATATGATCCTCCTGTATAGAGTTAGGGGGAAAGGTAAATACATGTGTGTGGATGTGTGTGCAAGGGAGGGGGTGGAAGAGGCATGTATACATAGATCTATGTGTATATGCTGAGCTGGTGATGGTGGTCAGTGAGCATGCCTATAATTGTGCATGCTCAGGATGATGCACTGACCACCAGGGGGAGAGCTCATGAGCAGCTCTTGGCAGAGGGGAGGGGGTAGCAGGGGTACTGCTGATTGGTCAAGGGTCAGCAGCAGCCACACGGAGGCTGCTGCATGTACTTCGATGTAATTGCATATATACTGTGTGATGTTGGAAATATAATCAGAACTATACTGCACTTCGAGTTGGCCTTACTCTTTCCTATTTTACAATATATCCATATAAACAGAGCCAAAACTAGAGGAATCCCATACAAAAGCCTTGTACAAACCTTATCGTGTGCCACTAATTTCCTTTAGTTTTCTCTAAGAACTCGGATAATCCAATCACAGGTAACATAGTCCCAGTGTAAACTAACAGGCAGGTAAGTAGAGGTGGGCCTTCTGGTTCCACAGGTGGGCTCAGTTAATGCTGCTTCCTCCAGGGTCTACACACACAAACACCACCGGTCTCTGCCAGGTACAAGGCTGCACTGACGGGACACCTGGTCAGGGTCTTTGTCTACTACCTGAGTCATCAGCATGAACCCTTATCTGCACTCCAGTCCCTATCTCACTATCTCCACATGTGTCTGATAACCGAGATATCAGCCACAGCTCCACAAACAGTTTCTGCACCGACCCACCTCCTCCACTCTCCTTACAACACTTGTACTGCCATATAGTCCTGACTGCTGGAGATGTGCCATCCTTAACCACACACCCTGCTGCTGGTATGTAAGGGCTGGCTGCCACTGTGGCCATCTTGGGCTACAATAATATCTCCAGGAGACATGATTCTTATTCTTGCACTTGTAGATATACTATATTCCCATTTACAAATGGCTATGGGTGTCTTGTATTTGAAAGGGAGCTTGCTAGCAAGTCACCTGGCTTTCCAGACATTAGCCACTTGAAGTAGCCAATGAGAGTGTTCTGTACACCAGGACCTGCATGCTCAGGACCTTCCCCTGGCTGTGGAACTGGGACAGGACGGGGGGGGGGGGGGGGCTTGGAATGGATTATTTGGCATAGACACCTAACAATTTCATGGAATATCATCTTGAAATAAAATGAAATATTGCAATAGTGTCTTCTTATCACCATTGTCACTCCCACACCTTCTGCACCAAGCCTTGGTACGAAGTGGTTGACATGCATTGGGATCAGTATCGATTACCTCCTCAAGTCTTCTTCGAAGAAATTAGTAAAATATTCTTGTAAAAGATAATACATGGGGAAATGAAGTAATGAACAGTCTTTCAAACAAGATATGTACTAATCTGGTCGGTTGATTATCCCCTCGCACCATGCAGTGGGCTCTTTTTGATATTTGATCTTGGAAGTAGAGCCTGTACATGGACGGTCGGTATCAGGGACATGGACGATGTCATGAAAGTCCTTGTGACCAATGAATAACGAAAACATTTTTACAGTGTTCATGGGTATCATATAGTCCAATAATTATTTTATGTATGTATTTTAACTTATTGCACACGTCTATAATTGTGAAATTTACTAGGAACCATGTACTAAAGTCCCTTTTCGCTGATCATGCCATACATTATATATTATAGGCTGATAAAGAAAATGGTGAATGGAGCGGAGAGGGTGAAGATCATACCTCAACCCCAACCTCACATGTGATACTGCATTGATATACTTGTACATCAATACAAGTATAGACCGAATCTTGCAACATTAGAACGACTTAAGCTGGGACTCCACTACCCGATTTTCTCATCTGATCGGACCTATTCTCACAAATCGGACCCAAACAAAATGTAAATATCAACAAACCTGAAGCATAGGGTTGTTTATATTTAAATCTGTTTTGTGTCCGATTTGTGAGAATGGGTCCGATCGGACCAGAAAATCGGGTAGTGGAGTCTCAGCTTAAGATATTTTTTAAGTTGTTGTTAAGTTTATCATCCGCCGATATACACGATAATCAGCCACTGAATTTTATTGCATTGTCATCATTCTGATGAAATACATAATGTGCCAGGCACGCAGATAGAGGTATTTCTCCCCCTTCTTATTGACCAGGAGATACATGTCTACATATCAATACTGAATACCTTGACATCACCACAGACTAAATGTAGGTAGGGACATAATTATTATCTGTGTATTATGGTATAATTATAACAAGAATATTTATTTCCGAATCTGCAAATTAAAATGTCAATAATTAAACATTCTCGTCATTATCATCTAGAAATTTATTATTTTGCGAATTAAATTATTTTCATATTATGCAAAAGGACGATCTTTCATGTTGTAGCCTACCTATATTGTACCTGTTTACCTGTATCGAATGGCATGCCTGCCATTTAACACGTACCAGTCGGTACCTAGTTTGGACTTTCTTGCACCTGTGTGAAGATAATAACCAATATGTGGATGGATAGGACCTTGATCTAATCACTTTTTGAAGGTCTGTCTGTTGATTAGAGATAACAGCAGACTTCCTGATCTCCCGATTGTCAGAATCAGGTAATAAAACAGGTCTCTGCACATCCAGGGATGCCACTCCCTTGTCAATAAAAAAGACAGGACATCTTGAGGCGTTGGTCTATCTCTTGCAGGAAATGAATATAATCTCAGACCAAAACTTCAACGACTTCCTTGAAATGCAGATGAAGTAAAATCTCTGGAATTAGACCTGGATAAGCAGGACATTTCTACTTGTTATATTAAAACTACTCTGATTAGGGTGTGTATGGTCTCTGAACCCAGGACCAACTGGACTTATACTTTTAGATCATCATCATTGCAGACACTACAGATGCCCTACCACCCCACTCCAGAAGTGCCTCAAATCTACTGTTTTCTTTCTTTCTAAGAATGAACATAAAACGTCCATTATGTGAAGACACCCACGCACACCTATCTGCCTATACCTAATACATTGTACACCAGATCATGCATATCTTATCTCTGTATTATCAGTGGTTTCTAGGGCCATATGCTATCCTAACAAACAAGGGTCCAGATACTAAAAGGGCAGTATTGAAATTATTGTGATGTGCAGCCACAGCAGGTATTTTGGGCCTTTAATAATGTTATACATTTTGAATCTGTACCAGATTCGTCAAAGTATTCAATTTCAAAGAGTTATATTAAAAATGATTATAGTATTGTATCCTTCTGAAGGATGAAGTTCATCAGTCGATCATTAGCTGCCAAATCTAGTATCGCCATCCATGGTTCAATAACTCCTCAATATATTTTTAAAACTTGACTTTGTAAATAAACCAATCCAAATGTTGACTTATATAATCACATTGATGCATTAAAATTGCCATCACCTCTATTCAGTGGAGATCAAAGTATTCGCCCGAATAGGATTAAGCATTAGATAAATGGGATCATCAGCAAAGGTCACGCTATATGAGTGGGATGATAAGAATTGAAATATCCCTTTTAATCTGAAAAATAGCACAAGTTCACTAGCAGCAGAGCACATCAGGAAAGCCATAAGTCTCGAGCTGGCGTATTTATAATTGATATTAATTAAGCTAATCGGTGGCGACGGGGGCTAGATGTAAAAAAGTAATAATTGGACGAGGAGGGTTTTCCTGTTATGTGCGGCACGTGGGAGGGTAGATAAGAGATAGCTGAGAGATCAGGCCGCATCTGCTCTCATCGAAACTGATAACAGACGGAATGAGTCCTCGCTATCGCCGCCCTTATCGCCCCTATCACGTTCCCTATATAATTATAGCATTAGGCGGTGTGCGTTTGGGGCTAGACAGTGCAGGAAGAGAGCTCCAGCCTGAGATATGCCTCGTAGTCCGGCCTGGCACCGTCCACAAAGAGAGAAGGCTCCTAATGGTAGCAAGATGAAACCATAACTTGCCGGATGAACCTCCATATTGACTCGCGATGGCAAATTCCTGAAGGTTCCAAGCTGAAACAATAGCTTGTTGGAAACCAGCTGGGATTTTCAACCACCAAAAAAGAATGTCTATGCAGTGGAACAATGGTGTGGCTAGTGTCAAGTCCTTAACCCAGCACCAAATGCTACAGCTTTGCCTGTGGGTCTGTCTGACTCTCTCTAGTATGGGATACCAGGTCCTCCATACTGTCAGGGTTAGCTAACGTTTTGATAAGGTGCTGATAGCGGAGGGATGTCGGGAATTAGAGGCAGGGCTGCAGGTTATGGATGGACATTGTCAGACAGACAGATAGACAACGGAAGTGGGCAGCTACTTCCGGTCATATCAGAACGAGGCTTACGTTAAGCCCTATAATTGTGCATCTTCAGCTATATCAAGGGTCAGCTTAAGTCCATAGGTACACTTGTATGCATATTATACATATACACGCAAATATGCATACATGTAATATGTATTGTCATTGGCAGCTTGAACGTGTGAAAGGGTGGATGTGGTCTTCATGTTGACTTCCGGCGACCTACCTAAATATATACATAAACAGAGCTATAATACCATCATCATACATACGCCTCTTTTAATGTAAGGGGGGGGGGGGGGAGGGAAGAGTCGACGGGTCTCATCCAGTGATATATTTTTTTAAATTGTTAACAATTTCCTCAAATGGCCAACATCCAAGGCAGATCGATGTTGATGTTGATAAAACCATACACCTTCTTAATGAGTATTATTATAAAAACTGATATGTGATAACATAATGTTTACTTATATTCCCAACCTCGTTACCTATATGGTAGGCAGGGATATGGCGTTCTAGAAGACATAATGGATACCACTTCCAGCTAGCCGGAACTGAATCCCTGATGGTCTTAAAGTCTATCTGCTCCTCCTGCCTCTAATCTGAGACCAGCCAGGTGGTAATCCACTGCTATCCCCCATTCAGCTTACACTATAAAGGACCCTGGAGGACAAAGGGAGCTGCTCACCGCCCCACTGAGCAGCTCCAGCACCTGATGGCTATATCTCATTAAGAGCCGTCATGGCTGACTGACTCCCACCCCAGGGGACCCTGTTGGCTCGACACTCCAACCCCTTAACCCGTCTCTCTATGCCCACAACGCCCAACACCATTCACCACCGCTTCAGGCAGGCCAATATGGCCGAAGGTCGTCGTATCCATGGAGATTCGGAAACGCTGGATCATGGTTAGCCTGATAAGGTTGCCATGGCAATCAGGGGGTCTCATCTGGCTGTGCACGGGTTCTGAGGAATGGTCAGTGGCGCCCCCTTCCGCCAGCGTCCCCCCCTGACCACCTATCGGGCCGATCCGTCACACGTCATCGGCTTTTATTAATTCCCCTCGCTCCGAGTCGGACTCTCCACTCGCGGAGGTACAAAAGAGACGAGACACTTCCGGCGGCGGGCAAACAGGGGTAAGTGTTTCCGGTGTTGAGTAGGCTCCGCCCATAAAAGAGCAGTGAGTAATTGTAAAGCGTCCCGGTAGGTGGATCCTTGACATGTGTCTGACAGATCCTCTCTGGGTGTCTCTGCTCATATTGGCGAATCAAATAGACCAGTAATTGTGGCTCTGCAGATGATCTGCTTTAAAATCGTATACGTTGGCTGTTGCAGGTTAGCTTGGAATATGAATGTACATGTACACGAAACTTAGTCTTGGTACTTATTTCACGTTTTTGGAATATCGTATTATCCTCTGACTTGAGTCACCTAAACAAATTCAATGGCCATTGCGGTTTGGCTGCTTTAAAAAAAAAAATTCCCCTGTTGTTAATCTTATTCATTTAGTCTATTGATCAGTTATGAGAAAATTGTAAATGTATATATGACCAACGCATGTATTTACATTCACAGCCGTGGTATAGCTGAAAAGGATAGGGACAGTTCTGGGTTAAGATCTCAGGGGACCATTACTGTAATCGATCCCAGGATCCCTGGACGAGTCAGAAGTCGTTGCTCCCTACAGACAACTTCTCGTGGACCTACTGTAGCGCCCTCATCGGCGACATTCCGAAGTATACAACCGGAAGTAGTTAACCCGGAAGTCCACTCTTTTCATGGAGGGCGCGCGGAGATGGACGTCATTGGGAGAGCGCGCGCTCGGGCGTGTCGGTAATCGCCGGGAGATCGGGGCGGAGAACGGAACCTCTCGGGCCGACGACCACTGCCAAAACCACCCAGTGAGTCAACTTTTCAATTAAGCCGTGTGAAATATCACGCGGCGCGGCTTTCAGAGCCAGTCGAGCTGCTCTCATCGGCGCGGCGTCCGGTCCGAGTAAATTACCCCTGCGGGAGCGGCATTCAGTGTCCGAGGCCCGCTGCGGGGCGGGATAAGAAAAATGAAGGGGCGTCGGACGGACAGCAGTCGGCGCCCGCCCCGCGCGTCCCT